>PJEM01016775.1:0-24481 GCA_004023845.1 Helogale parvula | reverse complement strand
AATGGGAAAATATAGTGGCAAATGACATATCAGATAAAAGGTAGTATACAAAATCTACAAGGAACTCACTAAACTCCATCCCCGCTAAACAAATAATCCAGTGACGAAATGGGCAGAAGACCTGAACAGACACTTCTCTAAAGTGGACATCCAGATGGCCAACAGGCACATGAAATGATGCTCAGCATCACTCAGCATCAGGAAAATACAAATCAAAACTACACTGAATACCATCTCATCCTGGTCAGAGTGGCTAAAATGAACAAATCAAGAAACTATAGATGCTGATGAGGAGGTGGAGAAATGGGCACCCTCCTACACAGTTGGTGGGAATGTAAACTGGTGCAGCCACTCTGGAAAACAGTGTGGAGTTTCCTAAAAAAATCTAACAAAAGAACTCCCCTATGACCCAGCAATAGCACTGCTGGGGATCAACCCAAGGGATACAGAAGTGCTGATGCATGGGGGCACATACACCCCAATGTTCAGAGCAGCACTTTCAACAATACCCAAATCAAGGAAAGAGCCTAAATGTCCATCAACTGGTGAATGGATCAAGAAGATGTGGTACAGGGAGGAGCCAAGATGCTGGAGAGGAAGAGAGCTCTGTAAACTTCATCTGCCCCATCTATCGAACTGAGAAGGACATTACTCTCATCTGCCAGAGTGGAAGGAGAAAATACAGACTCCAGAAAGAAGGCAACCTCAAAGAGTGGGTGAGTGCGAACTGGGGAGATTGAAAAATGGGCCACCCGAGATGGGCAGGGGACCAGGAACCCAAACCCAACACAGGGCAAGAGCGATGAGCCCCTGCGAGACAAAGGGAAGAGAAAGAATACTGAACATGCTCATAGTACTGTCTCTACAGAAGAGAGAAAGAACATTTAACCCCGCTCGGAGAGTAAAACTCTCACTCCATATATAACCACAGGACAGCCCAAATCCCGAACCTGGGTGGCACAAGGGTAAAAACAGCCTCCACCCCTGGAGATCCCAGCAGGGAGTCGGTGGCCCCAAGGCGCACGAACTTCAGCCTCGGCTGCTGGAGTGGGAGCACACACTCATTTCCACAGCGCATCTCGCCTCTTGCATTGGCCCCGCGAATCCCAAATCCCGGGTACCAATAGGGAAAAAATAGCCCCCACCCCTATGCAGTCCCCTCAGGGAGTTGACTACGGTGGCGGCGGGAGGCACGCGATTTGGCTGCGGCTTCAGGAGTGCGCACCTCATTTCCAGCAGTGCCCAGCCCCTCATTCAGCAGCAGCGTGAATCCTGGCCTGCACCAAGAGAAACTGCTCCCGAACCCTATAGGATCACAATCCCAGCTGGGAGCTGAGAGTTGGTGCAGGTTTATGGGGGGGCAGGCACTTGGCCTCCTGAAGCACACCTCGCCTCTGGCAATGGCAGTGCAATTTTCTGCTGCGGCCAAGAGAAACTGCCCCCTCCCCCCCCTCCCACTTTGGCTAAGAGCTAGCCGCCAAAGCAATTACAATTCATCTGTGGTAGCATAAAAGTGCATGGACTAGGCCTTTGAAATGAGGCGGGCCTGGACAATACAGTTTGGCTCAGCTGAGGCACAGAGAGATCAGACTCATTTGAGTGGCCTGCAGTGCTTAGTTCCAGCAGAGCCTGGGGCGCCGCCATTCATCCTCTGCAACCACCACGGTGGGGACTCCGAGAGCAGACCCCGAGACCTATGAACACCAAAGCACACCTATCCAGGAGGGGGAGCTGCTGCAATTTTTTCTTCGTATTTTTTATTATGTTTTCCTTTTTACTTTTTAAAATTTTTTAAATTTTACTCCTTATTTTCCTTTTTTCTGTCTCCCTCTTTTTTGTCCGTCCTCTTGCCATCAAGATATATTGTGCATTATCTCATCCTTATCTCTCCCATTGACTGGTTTTACACTTTTAGACTTTCCATTGTTCTTTGTTTCTCTGCCTCCCTTTATTTTTTTCTTCTCTTCTTTTCTTCTCTTTACTCTCCCTTTTATTTCATCCTTTCCCCCTTTTAATTAGTTTGTTGGTTGCATTTGTCTGGCATGTGTGTGTTTCTGTTCCCACTGTGTTCTCTGTTTTCCTTCTCAAGGCTACCTCAAAAAACAAGCCATAGTGCGCATGATGACGAGTCCCAAATATCGCTGAGAAGGGTAATAATATAATGAAAAATACAACAAAAGAAACCGAGAGACACCATTAAAAAAATATTTTCTGAAACGAAAGTCAATAAGCCTCCTTTAACAGAGCAATACTAACAGGTGCACAGTGCACAACGAGCTTTTTAAAACTTTCAAGAGACAGATAACTAGCCAAAATGACAAAACAAAGGAACTCTCCCTTGAAGAATCTCCAGAAAGAAGTTACAGCCACAGATTAGCTCAAAACAGACCTAAACAACATACCTGAACTCGAATTTTAATAACTTGTCATAAAATTAATCACTGGGGTTGAAAAAAGCATCAGAGAAGCAACAGAGACAATGACTAGGAACATAGAAAATAGTTGTGGCACATTTTCAAGATAGATCACCTACTGGGGCATATAGCAGCTCTCCATAAGTATAAAAGGATATAGATCATACCATGCACACTTTCAGATCAAAATGCTATGAAACTTGATTTTAACCACAAGAAAAAGTCTGAAAACCCTCCATAAATGTGGAGATTAAAAACCACCCTACTAGAGATTGATTGGGTTAATCAGGCAATTAGAGAAGAAATTAAAAATATATACGGAAAAAAATGAAAAGGAAAATACAACAATCCAAAATCTCTGGGACACAGCAAAGGCAGGCCTAGGAGGAAAGGATACTGCAATCCAGGCCTATTTCAACATACTAGAAAAAGCGCAAATTCAAAATTTAACAGAGTACCTTCTGGAACTAGAAGGGAAGCAGCAAGTGCATCCAAAACCAACAGAAGAAAAGAAATAATAAAGATCAGGACAGAAATAAACAACATCAAATCCAAAAAGACAGTTGAGCAGATCAATGAAACCCAGAGTTGGTTTTTTGAAAAAAATCAACAAAATTGATAAATCTCTATCCAGGCGCCTCAGAAAGAAAAGAGAGCACCCACATAGACAAAATCGTAAATGAAAAAGGATCTATTACAACCAACCCCTTAAAAATACAAGCAATCATTAGAGATTATTATGAAAAATGATATGCCAAGAAACTGGACAATCTAGAAGAAATGGACAAATTACTAAATGCACATGCACTGCCAAAATTCAAACAAGAAGAAATAGAAAGCATGAATAGACTGATACCAGTGAAGAAATCGAATCCATTATCAACAATCTCCCAATGAATAAGAACCCAGAGCCAGATGATTTCCCAGGGGGATTCTACCAGACATTTACAGCAGAGCTAATACCCATTCATCAATACCCAGCATCACCTTGCTACCCAAACCGAGACCCAGCAAAAAAATAGAACTACAGACCAATATCCTTAATGAATACAGATGCAAAAATACTCACCAAGATACTGGCAAATCGAGATCTAAACCTTATAAAAATTATCCATCATGATCAAGTGGGATTCATTCCTGGGTTACAGGGCTTGTTCAATATTCGCAAATTCATCAATGTGACACATCGCATTAAGAAAAGAAAAGATTAAAACCATAGGATCCTGTCGATAGATGTAGAAAAGGCATTTGACAAAAGACAGCACCCTTTCTTAATAAACAACCTCGAGAAAGCCGGAATAGATGAACTTACCTAAACATTATAAAAGCAGTTTATGAAATGCCCACAGCTAATATCATCCTCAATGGGGAAAAACTGAGAGCTCTCCCCCTGAGATCAGGAACACGACAAGGGTGTCCACTCTCACCAATGTTGTTTAACATAGAGCTGGAAGTGCTAGCATTAGCAGTCAGACAACAAAAGGAAATAAAAAGCATCAGAATTGGCAATGAAGTCAAATTTTCACTTTTTCACTGATGACATGATAGCCTATATAGAAAACCCAGCAGACGCCACCAGATGCCTACTAGAACTGATCAATGAATTCAGTAGAGTAGCAGGGTACAAAATCAATGTACAGAAATCGGTTGCATTCCTATACACCAGTAATGAATAATGAAGCAGCCGAAAGAGAAATCGAGAAACTGATCCCATTCACATTTGTAAAATCATAAAATACCTAGGAGTAAACCTAACCAGGATGGAAAAGACCTATAGGATGAAAACTGTAGAAAACTTATGAAAGTGATTGAGGAAGACACAAAGAAATGGAAAAACATTCCATGCTCATGGATGAGAAGAATAAACATAGTGAAAATGTCATTACTACCCAAAGCAACCTACACATTCAATGCAATCCCCATCAAAATTGCACCAGGATTCTTTTCAAAGCTAGAACAAATTATCCTCAAATTCGTATGGATTCACATAAGACCCAGAATAGCCAAAGTAATATTGATGAAGAAAACCAAAACAGGAGGCATGACAATCCCAGATTTTAGCCTCTACACCAAAGCTGTCCTCATCAAGACAGTAGGGTGTTGGCTCAAAAACAGACACATAGACCAATGGAATAGAATAGAGAGCCCAGAACTGTGCCCACATTTGTACGGCCAATTACTTTTTGACAAAGCAGGAAAGAGTTCTGATGGAAAAATGACTGCCTCTTTAGCAGGTCATGCTGAGAGAACTGGACGGCAACATGCAGAAGACTGAAACTAGACCACTTTCTTACACCATACACAAAAGTAACTCAAAATGGCTGAAGGACCTGAATGTGAGACAGGAAACCATCAAAACCCTCGAGGAAAAAGTAGGAAACAACCTCCTCAACCTCAACCGCAGCAATTTCCTACTCGACACACCCCCAAAAGCAAGGGAAATAAAAGCAAAAATGAGCCATCAGGACCTCATTAAGATAAGAAGCTTCTGCACTGCAAAGGAAACAATCAAGAAAACTAATAGGCCACCGATGGAATGGGAAAAGATAGCTGCAAATGACATATGAGATAAAGGGCTAGTATTCAGAATCTGCAAGAAACTCACCAACCTCCACACCCAAAAAACAAATAACCCAGTTAAGAAATGGAAGAAGATATAAACAGACACTTCCCCAAGGAGGACATCCAGATGACCAGCAGGCACATGAAATGATGCCCAACATCACTCATCATCAAGGAAACACAAAACAAAACCACAATGTGATACCACCTCATGCCAGTCATAGTGGCTAAAACGAACATATCAAGAGAATATAGATGCTGGCAGGGTGTGGAGTGATGGACACCCTCCTAAACTGTTGGTGGGAATGTAAACTGATTGCAGCCACTCTGGAAAACAGTGTGGAGGCTCCTCAAAAAACTATCAATAGAACTCCCTTATGACCCAGCAATAGCACTGCTAGGGATTTACCGAAGAGATACATAACTGACGATGCATAGGGGCATATGTACCCCAATGTTCATAGCAGCACTGTCAACAATAGCCAAATTATGCGTAGAGCCGAAATGTCCAGCACCTGAAGAATGGATCATGAAGATGTGGTATATATATACAATGGAGTATTATGTGGCAATGAGGAAGAATGAAATCTCGCCATTTGTAACAAAATGGATGGACCTCGAGGGTGTCATGCTAAGCAAAATACGTCAGGCAGAGAAGGACAGATACCATATGTTTGCCCTCATAGGTCTAACAGGAGAACAGCAGAAATCTAATGGAGGACCAAGGGGAGGGGAAGAGGGAATGAGAGTTGGGGAGAGAGAGGGACACAAATTCTGAGAGACTATTGAATACTGAAAAGGAACCGAGTGTTGAGGGGGAGGGGAAGGGGGAAAAGAGGTGGTGGTAATGGACTAGGGCACTTGTGGGGAAGAGCACTGGGTGTTATATTGAAACCAATTTGACAATAAACTATTTAAAAAATACATACACAAATGACAAGATATGATAAAATAAAAGAAGATATGGTACATATATACTATGGAATACTACATGACAATGAGAAAGAATGAAATATGACCATTTGAAGCAAAATGGATGGATCTGGAGTGAGTCATGCTAAGCGAAATAAGTCAGGCAGAGAAAGACGGGTACCATATGTTTTCACTCATAGGTCTAACAGGAGAAACCTAGTAGAAGACCATGGAAAGGGACAAGGGGGAGAAAAGAGTTGGGGAGAGGGAAGGAGGCAAATCATGAGAAGGTTTTGAACGCTGAGAACAAACTGAGGGCTGAGGAAGGAGGGGGAAGGGGGTGATTGTCGTGGATGGGGCCACTAACAAGGAAGAGTATTGGGTGTTATATGTAAACCAACTTGGTAATAAACTTTTTAAAGAAAAAATAAATAAAATCTCTTAATAAATAAATTTGTAAAAAAGTACACGGAAGCCAATGAAAATTATAACACCACAGCACAAAACCTCTGGAATGCAGAAACACTGTTATAAAAGGGAAGAATATAGCAATCCAGGCCTTCCTTAATAAGGCAAAAAGGTTTCAGACACAGAACCTAACCTTAAACCTTAAAGAGCTGGAAAAAGAATAGCAAATAAAACCTAAAACCAGAAAATGACAGAAAATTAAAGGCATAGAGCAGAAATCAATGTTATTGAAACAAACAACAACAGTAACAACAACAAGAACAAGAAGAACAACAATTAGAACAGATGAAACCAGGAGCTGCTTCTTTAAAAGAATTAACAAAATTAATAAAAAATAAAGCAGAGACAAATAGAGACTATCACAAATACAGAAAACAAATAAACTACATTAACATTTGATTTAGAAAATATAAGTGGAATTTTGAAAACATAGGTAGCCTAGGGAAATAGGTAAGACTTGAACAAATGCTATTGACATTAAGGAGGTCTTCCTGTATGTTGGATATTAACTCCTTTTCAATAGTTTCAATAGATGTGTCCCGTTTCATAGACTGCCTTATTGTTCTGCTAACATTTTCTTTGCACCTTTTCTAGTTTCATGAAGTCCTCTTGTCTGCCTTTGTTCTCTGTGATTTTGCTTTTATATCAAATAAATCATAGTCAAGTGACTGTAATGACATTTATCCTTTGTGTTTTATTTGAAGACATTTAGAGTCAGGTGTTCTGCTTAATTTTTAATCAATTTTGAGATGTTTTTGTGTCAACATATATTTATGATGTAAGATTATGGCCACATGTCATTATTTTACGTTTATATATCAACATTTTTTAATGTTTATTTTTCAGAGAGAGAGACAGATCATGAACAGGGGAGACAGAGAGAGACACAGAAACATAATCCTGGCTCTGAGCTGTCAGCATAGAGCCTGATGTGGGGCATGAACCCACAAGCCGTGAGATCATGACCTGAGTGGAAGTTGGATACTTAACCAACTGAGATACATAGGGACCCCTAGTCAATACCATTTTTAAGAGACATTATCCTTTCCCCACTGTGTATTGTTCAAAATCTCGTGGAGAATTTGCTGTCTGCATCTGCTCACTTTTACTTCTGGGCTCCGTAATCTGCTCCACTTGTCTATATGTCTCACTGAGGGCCAGCAGCACACTGTTGTATCTCTGGAGGACGGGGGACCAGCCCACGTACCCCCAGCCTAGTGGTCCCTGAGTAGGTGGTTGGTGTTGGCAAACTATCTATAGGAAAGAAAGAAGACAGATAACATGAAAGGTGGTAAAGCCACACTTTACTTAGAAAATCAGTGTCTTTTATGCCATAGGGGACTACACATTTTTTTTAAATGGTTACATAGTTTATGGTCCTTGAAAAAGTAAAAACATGTTCTGGAAGGGTCATTTTTTATCGCAGAAGAGAGAACATCCATGAGAACAGAAGTAAAAAAAAAAAAAACAGGAATAAGGGAGTCTGTCATTCAAAGAATCTTCTTTTCTTCAAGACCCTTGAGCAGTGATGTCTGGGCAAGACTCTTATTATCCCAAAAGGTAATTTTAGACAGAGGATTGTGTTTGCCCCCAACAGCAGACAATGTGCTGGGAACAGAAATCATGTAAAGGAAAGCTGGTGGCACTCACTGACCCATGTTGATTCAAAACTTAAAGGTATATGCCTTTTTTGCTTTTGCAAAGAAACGAGAAAAATCATAGACAGGTTAAACAGAAGCCTCATGTGTAGCCCAGGAGGCCAAATGTTGTTTCACAGTCTTTTGACTTGTTCCACAACATAAAATTATTCTCCTGCACCCCGGAGGCAAAGCCATCAATGGTCACTTATATAGATTCTCCTGTGCCCCGGAGGCCTGGCCATCAATGGTGACTTTTCCTGTGTCCCAGAGGCAGTGCCATCAACGGTCGCTCTGCGGGAAGGTTTTTGGCCTACTGGGCCACAACATGGGCCCCAACTGGCCATAATGAACCTCTGCAATAGATTTAGAAAGAAATAAGTGTAATGTCTCCAGGTTCTCTCCACTAAATGATTGTTTTGTTACTTCCATATGTTGTGTGGCTCCATATGAATTAGTATATTTTTCAGATTCCTTAAAAAAATTATTGGTATTTTCATTGGCATAAGATAAGTATAAAATTAATTAAAAAAATAAAGCAGAGAAAAAAGAGACTATCACAAATACAGAAAACAAATCAACTACATTAAAATTTGTACTATATGGCAATGAGGAAGAATGAAACATGGCCATTTGTATCAAAGTGGATGAACCTCGAGGTTGTCATGCTAAGCGAAATAAGTAAGACAGAGAAGGACAGATATATATGTTTGCACTCATAGGTCTATGAGGAGAAATCTAACAGAGGACCATAGGGAGAGGAAGGGGGAAAGAGAGCTGGAGAGAGTGAGGGACACAAATCATGAGAGACTATTGAATACTGAAGATGAACCGTGGACTGAAGGGGGAGGGGGAGGAAGGGAGGGGGTGATGGTCATGGTGGGGGGCACTTGTGGGGAGAAGCACAGGGTGTTATATGAAACCAATTTGAAAATAAACGATAAAAAAGAAAAACAAAATCTGTATTTAGAAAATATAAGTGGAATTTTAAAAACATAGGTAGCCTAGTGAAATAGGTAAGACTTGAACAAATGCAATTAGAACTGAAAAAGGAGACATAACTGAACTAATGACATGAAAAGAATCATAAAAGAAAAACTTAGATATTTATAGGCCAACAATGGGATCACCGAAAACAAATTACACATTTTCTAGGATTATGTAATTCACCAAAACTGTTTCATGAAAAAAATACAAAATGAACAAAACAATGATTAATAAGATTTCCTTAATCTAAAACCTACATCCTCCCCAAAAAATCTTAGAATTACATGGCTTTAACACTGATGAAACAGAACACTCCCAAATGCATTTTATGAGGCAGCATGACTCACACATCAAAGCCAAAGAAAGATACCAAAGGAAGGGAAACTACAGGCCAATATCTCAGATTAACACACATACAAAATTCCTTGGTAATCCCAGCATATTGAATCCAACAGCACATTGAAATGGTCATACATGATATTCCAGTGTGATTCATCCCTGGGATGCAAAAATCCTTCAATATACACAAATGTGTAAGTGTGATGCCCTACATTAACAGAGAGAATAACTGATACTACACCATCATTAATTGATTCCTAAAAACAGACAAAATTCAACACATGCTCATCATTAAAATATCTCAGTTAAAAAGGAACAGAAGGAAATTACCTCCACGTGATCATGGCCATTATGAAAAGCCCACAGCTGACAGTCTATTGAGCAGTAAAATACAGAAGCCTTTCCTGTCACATCAGGAGCCAGGCAATGATGATCACCCCAACATAAGTATTCAACATGATACTGTGAGCAATAAATAATGCCACCCCAAACTATGTCATCTTCTCACATTGCTTATTTGGACGAAAGTGACTTGAGAAATAGTCAGTCAAAAGACACTTGGACCCTCCTTTGTCCCATGACTGCAGGAAATAAGTCTCCTTTGAGAAAGTTCCCTTCCCTGTCCCAGGAGAGGAGAATCACCCTTACCACCAGAATAAAGAACTTAGGGACTAGAAGCTGCACAAACCTAGTTACTTGGTGACTAATTTAATACCGCCAAGCCACATGTTTGCTTCAACTCTACAAATTCAATGTTTTGTTGTCTGAAAGTCACAAGTGCCACATGCTTTTTTTATTCTCTGGGTGTCATATTATTAGGAAGCTCATGCACTTGCAAAATGAAATTTGTTCTGTCCTATAAATGAAATTTATTGTGTTTTAAAAGATCTGCCTTATGTCAATTGAATCTGTAGACCGGATGAAAACCCAGAAGCAAAGAAGGAAAAAGCTTTCTGATTCTACAACTGGAAGATGTACCCAGAAAAATTAGGCAATAAGAAAAAATAAAAATGCGTTTAAATCAGTAAGAGGGAAGAAAAATCAGCTGTTTGCAGATGGCATGATTTTAAACATAACAAAACAACAATAGAGATACCACAAAAAATTTAAAACCAATGTTTAAGAATGAAGAAAAGTGCAGAACACAAAATGAGAATAGAAAAGGAGTTGATTCCACACACGAGTATGAAAATATGTGAAAAAGAAATAACAAAAGTATATAATTTAAAGTGGCAAAGAGTAAAGTATTTTGGACTACACATCAAAAAGTGTGTAAAATATGTGGATAGTGCAAATGATCGGTGATGTTGAAAGACATGTAAAAATGCACACATGCCTGCAAATATACTATGTTCACAGATTAGAATTCTTCATATTGTCACAGTGCCATCTACACAATCTGAACTAAAAGTGCCTCCCTTGCCCTATCATTCACTTTTAAGGAATCAAATCTAAGTCTGGACTTTGAAATATAGTCAAAGGACATGCAAATAGGGCCGTTTCTGTGCTGATTAAACCAGCCCATCCAGGACTCTACAGCTGGGAGAGGAACCCCAGCCCCGGAGTCCCAGCATTCCCCTTCTGTGATCAGGACAGAACACAGACCTCTCACTATGGAGTTTCTGCTTGGCTGGGTTTTCTTTGTTGCTGTTTTAAAAGGTAATTCATGGTGGACGCGAGACACTGAGTATGTGAGTGGATATGAGTGAGAGAAGCAGTGGATGTGTGGCAGTTTTCTTATCAGGATGTCTTGTGTCTGCAGGTGTCCAGTGTGAGGTACAGCTGGTGGAGTCTGGGGGAGGCCTGGCAAAGCCTGGGGGCTCCCTGAGACTCACCTGTGCAGCCTCAGGATTCAACTTTGGAAGCTACTATATGCACTGGGTCCGCCAGGCTCCAGAGAAAGGCCTGGAGTGGGTTTCATGGATTAGTAGTAGTGGAGGTAGCACAGGCTATGCGGACTCCGTGAAGGGCCGATTCACCATCTCCAGAGACAACGCCAAGAACACGCTCTATCTGCAGATGAACAACCTGAGAGTCGAGGACACGGCCATGTATTTCTGTGCAAAAGACACAGTGAGGGAACTTCAGTGTGAGTCCAGACAAAAACCTCCCTGCAGAAGGGGATCAGCACCACCAGGGTGTGCACACTTGGCACAATTCTGGTTTGTATTCCCTGGAGCACGTGCAGATGGAAGTTACAGGCTGGTTTCCTGTCAGGGTCTGGGGCTTCCGTTACACACAGCAGTTTCCCCCAGGGACCCTCTCTGGACACATGATTCTGTGCTTACCTATTCACTCTCTGTATTATAAACTTTGTTGTCATAGTAAAACTACAGTAACATGCACAAAAGTCACAGTTGTTTCCCCTTGCTTACTCCTCTCCCTAAACTTGATTGAATTACAGATATCCAGAAGCAAAACAGATGAACATTTACAAAAGTCACAGATGCACTGACTGTGCAGCTAGGGCCACAGGATCCCACAGGTCCTCATTATCCTCACCCAGCTCTTATACCAAACAAAAAACTTGACACTTTTTTCATGGCACGTTGTTACCCAGGATTTAAATCTATTGCAGCTTTATTCAGTTACTCTAAACAAGAAATAAATCATCTGATCCTGGGACCTGATTCCAAAACACTTTGGTTGACATGATTAAATAGGTTGAGAAGACCCATTATCTACGATCACAAGCTGAAGACCCAGGAAAACCATTCCTGGTATAATTCTGATCTCATTCTGAACTAGTGTCTAATCTGAGAACATAGGGACTTGATGACATAACTCTCGGAACAATGGCGGGAGGAGACCAATGTTCCACGTCAGAAGCTCAAACATGCACATGGAGAGTAAAAATGAGAGAATTATTCCTCTCTCTGCATTGGATTCTATTCAGAACTTTAATGGAGTAGGTGATGCGCATGCAGACAGAACTCATGGATAGAAATGCCAATCTATTCTAGAAACAAATCGCAGACATCCACAGAAACAATGATTAATCTGGGTACCCATGACACAGTCAAGGTGACACATAACGATAACCATGACAAATCAACCTCCTGTAAATGTGGAGCTCAAAGACTGAAGATTTAGAAGTCCATGCCATCACTGGGTGGAGTCTGGTGGGCACATCAGTCCTCCCGTGGAGAAGGAGGACAGAGGCCCATAGGAGTCACTATAGTCTGCGGATCACCTGGGTCATATGGGAAAAGACAGTTCCCATCTTGGAGTGCATCTCGGAGAGGTGGACAGACACCTCTCAAAGACAGGAGAGCTGACAGGCACCACTGCACTTCCCTGTTCATTAGCATAGGAGCCCCTGCTGAGAGCAGCTAACGGGATGCTATCTTTTTGTTGTCTGTCACTATGACCTCCAAGCCCCCAGGTGTTCATGCAACTGCCCTTCTGGACAAACCAGTTTTAGCCATAGCACAGCAAGACCTTCTTCCAGAGGATAAGTTGGGTTCCTTGTCATATTGGGAGTTAGAGCTCCTGAGATAAAACTTTAAGAGTACTGTGCCGCCATGTGGGCATATGGCTTGGACACAGGGTGAAGGCAGGGTTCTGATGGACGTCTGGGACCCACAAATGAAGATGGCTCTCTCTTAGTGAGGGCTTTCTGAAACAGGGCCTGTTGGAAGTCCAGCTCCAGGGACTGGAGAGTGGGCTGATGCCAGTATTTCCTCCCACCAATCAGCAGGGATAGACTTGAGCCAGCAGCACATCGCCCACCAGTGGGAGCTGAACCGCTAACATCTAGCCTTCCTCACCCCACCTGCTTTCCTCAGATGCTTCCTTACTAGGGAAAGAATGTCTGGAAACCAGAGCGACAGTGTGCATCTCCCCCCAAAGACCAACATTAACCCCTACACTCAACAAGTCTACTGATCATATAGTGAACATAGCTTCAGCTCTAGCGAAAAGGGAATTATCCTCTTTTAACAAGCAGACCGAACTCACCTAGCTAAAACTCACAACACTGTGGACAAGGTCCCAACACTCCTCACTGGAGACAAGGAGAAACTCTGCAGAGGACTTACCAGAGGGACAGAGCAGCAATACACGACTGCACAGTGCACACAGCACACACAAGAAATGCTTCCTGAAGTGTCAGGTCCTGGACAGTATGTGAACTCTTCTTAATAAAGCCACTACTTTAGAAGCAGAAAACATGACAGGATTTCCTAAAATAGACATCCTCCATGATGGAGGAATTCATCCCCCCCCCCAAAAAAAAGGATGAAAAGTCATTACCAGGGATATTATTAAAACTCATATAAGTAATATGCCTCAAACAGAATTTTTAAAAACTCTCATAAGGATACTAGCATTGCCTGACGAAAGCATAGAAGACATGAGGGATACACTTATTGCAGATAACAAAGACCTAAAAACAAGTCAGGCTGAAATTTTTAAAATGCTGTAACCGAGATGAAAAAATGATAGGATATCATGACCTCAAGGCTGAAAGAAGCAGATGAATGGGTAAGTGACATAGAAGAAAAAATTATAGGGGAAATGAAGCAGGACAGAAGAGGAAAACTAAAACATTTCATCACAAATGTATACTGAGGGAACTCAGCAACTACATAGAGTGTAATAAGATTCTTTTCACAGGATACCCAGAAGAAGAAGAGAGGTAGAAAATGGAAGAAGTTTTATCTGAGTGAACTGTAGTTGGAAATTTCCACAAACTTGGAAGGAAACAGTGTGGTTTTGATTTGTATTTCCCTTATGATGAGTGACTCTGATTATCGTTTCCTGTGCCTATTCGCCAACTGAATGCCCTCCCTGGAGAAGTGTCTATTCATGTCTTCTGCCCATTTCTTCACTGGATTATTCGCTTTTGGGAGTGAATTTGGTCTTACTTGTAGATTTTGGATACTAGCCCTTTTTCTGGTATGCCATTTGCCATTATCTTTTCCATTCTATCAGTTGCCAGTTGGCCCTCTAGATTTTCTCTTTGGTGAAATGTCTGTTCAAGTTTTCTGTCCATTTCTTCACTGGAGTAGTTGTTTTTGGGGCATGGAGTTTTGTGTGTTCCTTGTAGATTTTGAATACTAGCCCTTTATCCGATATGCCATTTGTAACTATCTTTTTCCATTCTGTCGATTGCCTATTAGTCTTCTTGGTTGTTTCCTTTGCAGCACAGAAACTGTTAATCTTGATGAGGTCCCTATAGTTCATTTTTGTTCTTGATTCCCTTGCCTTTGGGGATGTGTAGAGTAGAAAATTGCTGTAATTGAGGTTAAGGAGGCTATTTCCTGCTTTCTACTCTTGGATTTTGATGGCTTCTTATCTCACATTCAGGTCCTACATCTACTTTGAGTTTATTTTGGTGAATGGTGTAAGAAAGTGGTCTAGTTTCATTCATTCTTCCGCATGTTGCTGTCCAGTTCTCCCAGCACCATCTGCTAAAGTGGCAGTCTTTTTTCCATCGGATACACTTTCCTGCTTTGTCAAAAATTAATTGGCTATACATTTGTGGGCCCAGTTCTGGGCTCTCTATTCTATTCCATTGGTCTATGTGTCTGTTTTTGTGCCAATACCATACTGTCTTGGTGATGACTGCTTTGTAGTAGAGGCTAAAATCTGAGATTGTGATGCCTCCTGTTTTGGTTTCCTTCTTCAATATTTTTTTCTTTTTTTGTGGTTTCATACGAATTTTAAGATGATTTGCTCTAGCTTTGAGAAGAATGCTGGTGTAACTTTGATGGAGATTGCATTGAATGTGTAGGTTGCTTGAGTAATAATGACATTTTAACAATGTTTATTTTTCCAATCCATGAGCATGGAATGTTTTTCCATTTCTTTGCGTCTTCTTCAATTTCTTTCGTATGTCTTCTGTAGTTTTCATCATACAGGTCTTTTACATCCTTGGTTAGGTTTATCCCTAGGTATTTTATGGTTTTTCATGCAATTGTGAATGGGATTTGTTTATTTCTCTTTCTGTTGCTTCATTTCTGTTGTATAAAAATACAACCAATTTCTGTACATTGAAATTGCGGCTTTACTGAATTCATGTATCAGTTGTAAAAGGGTTCCAGTGGAGTCTATTGTGTTTTCTATGTAGAGTAGCATGTCATCTGCGACAAGTGAAAGTTTGACTTCTTCTTTGCCAATTATGATGCCTTGTATTTTCCTTTGTTGTCTGATTGCTGATACTAGGACATCCAGCACTATGCTAAACAACAGTGGTGAGAATGAACATTCTTGTCGTGTTCCTGATCAGGGGAAAGCTCTCAGTTTTAACCCACTGAGGAAGATATTAGCTGTGTGCTTTTCATAAATTGCCTTAATAATATTTATGTAAGTTCCTTATATCCTGGCTTTCTTGAGAGTTTTTATTAAGAAAGGATGTTGTATTTTGTCAGATGCTTTTTCTGCATCTATTGATAGGGTCATATTGTTTTTATTTTTTCTTTTGTTAACATGATGTATCACATTGATGGATTTGTAAATATTAAACCAGCCCTGTAACCCAGGAATGAATCCCACTTGATCATGATGGATAATTCTTCTTATGTGCTGCTGAATTCGATTTGCTAGTATCTTATTGAGTGTTGCTGCATTTCTATTCATTAAGGACATTGACCTGTAGTCCTATTTTTTTTTTTTTTGAGTATCCATCTGGTTTTGGAATCAAGGTACTATTTGCTTTGTAGAACAAGTCTGGAAGTCTTCCTTTCATTTATATTTTTTGGAACAGCATGAGAAGGATGGGTGTTAACTCTGCTTTAATTGCCTGGTAGAACTCCCCTGGGAATCCATCTGGCCTTGGGCTTCTATTCGTTGGTAGATTTCATATAACTGATTCGATTTCTTCACTGGTTATAGGTCTGTTCAGATTTTCTTTCTCTTCCCGTTTGAATTTTCGTAGTGCATGTGTGTTTAGGAATTTGTCCTTTTCTTCTGGATTATCCAGTTTTTCGCCAGGTAACTTTTCATAGTAATCTCTGATGATTGCTCGTCTTTCTGAGGGATCATTTTAATAGATCCATTTTCATTCATGATTTTGTCTATTTGGGTGTTCTTTTTTTTTTCTTTCTGAGGAGCCTTGCTAGATGTGTATCAATTTTGTTTAATGTTTCAAAAAACCAACTGTTGGCTTCATTGATTTTTTCAAGCGCTTTTTTGGATTCTATCTTGTTTATTTCTGCCCTGATCGTTATTATATTTCTTTGCTGCTGGATTTGAGGTTCTCTTGCTGCTTCCCTTCTAGTTTCCTTATGTGCTCTCTTAGATTTTGAATTTGCGCTTTTCCTAGTTCGTTGAAATAGGCCTCAATTGCAATAAACTTTCCTATTAGGACTGCCTTTGCTGCGTCCCAGAGAGTTTGGATTGTTTCATTTTAATTTGTTTCCATATATTTTTAAATTTTCTCTCTAATTGCCTGATTGGCAATCATTCTTCAGTAAGGTGGTTTTTAACCTCCACATTTTTGGAGGTTTACCAGACTTTTTTCTGTGGTTGATTTCAAGTTTCATGGCACTGTGATCTGAAAGTGTGCATGCTTTGATCTCAATTCTTTTGTATTTATGGAGGGCTTTTTATGACCCAGTACGTGGTCAATCTTGAAGAATGTGCTATGCGCACTCAAGAAGAAAGTGAATTCCCTAGCTTCAGGGTGCAGAGTTCTAAATATATCTATCAATTCCAACTGATCCACTGTGCCATTCAGGTCCATTGTTTCTTTAGTGATTATGTGTCTGGTTGACCTATCCATTGTTGTAAGTGGAGTATTGAAGTCCACTGCAATTAGCACATTTTTATCGATAAGATAATTTCTGTTTGTGATTAATTGCTTTATGTATATGGGTGCTCCTGAATTCAGCGTATAAATGTCTATAATTGTTAGCTCTTCCTGATGGAGAGACCCTGTAATTATTATATAATGTCCTTCTTCATCTTTTGTTACTGCCTTTACTTTGAAGTCCAGTTTATCCGATATAAGTATGGCTACTCCAGTTTTCTTTTGGCATCCAGTCACATGGTAGATATTTCTCCATCCCCTTACTTTCAATCTGAAGGTGTCTTCAGGTCTAAGGTGAGTCTCTTATAGACAGCAAATAGATGGATTTTGTTTTTTATCCATTCTGTTACCTTGTGTCATTTGATTGGAACATTCAGTCTATTTACATTCAGTGCTATTATTGAAAACTGTGGGTTTGAATTCATTGTGTTCCCTGTAGAGTTCATGTGTGTATCGATGTCTCTGGTGTCTTATATTCCTTGCTACATTTCCCGCATCGAGTCCCCCTTAGGACTTCTTGTAGGGCTGGTGGTGATGAATTCTCTTAATTTTTGTTTATTTGGGAACACCTTGATCTCTCCTTCTATTTTGAATGACAGGCTCACTGGACAAAGATTCCTTCGTTGCATATTTTTACTGTACATCACATTGAAGATTTCCTGCCATTCCTTTCTGGTCTGCCAAGTTTAAGTAGGTAGGTCTGCAACCACTCTGATAGGTTTCCCTTTGTATGTTAGGGCCCTTTTATCCCTAGATGCTTTCGAAGTCTCTCTTTATCTTTATATTTTGCCAGTTTCACTATGAGATGTAGTGCTGAATGTCCGTTCAGGTTACTTCTTAGGGGAGTTCGATATACCTCTTGAATTTCAATGTCTTTCTCTTTCCCCAGATTGGGGAAATGTTCGTCTATCATTTGATCAAGCACCTCTTCAGGACCTTTTCCTCTTTCTTGCTCTTCAGGAACTCCTATGATATGGATATTGTTCAGTTTGAATGTATCACTCAGGTCTCGAATTCTCCTTTCATGCTCCTGTATCAGTTTCTCTCCCTTTTTCTCGGCTTCCTATTTTGCTATAACTGCGTCTTCTAATTCACCAATTATTCTTTCTGCTTCTTCAATCCGTGCATTGGCAGCCTCCATTTAATTATTCACCTCATTTGTATCCTTTTGAAGGTCCCCAGTCTGTGTATCAATAGCTTCTCTGATTGTTTTGTCAAGCCCAGTGATTAATTTTATGACAATTGTCTAAATCTTGTTCAGTTATATTGTTTATGTCTGTTATGAGCTCTTCTGTGGCTGAGATTTCTTCCTGGAATTTCTTTAGAGAAGAGTTCTTCCATTTCATCTTTTTGACTAGCTTTCTGTCTTTTATCAGTTTTAAAGGCTTGTTCTCTACAGTGTAATTGTTAGTATGGCTTTATTAAAGGAGGCTCTTTGACTGTCCAGGGCCTGGCATTTCAGGAGTTTTTCTTCTAATGGTGTCTCTTGGTTTCTCTTGTTATGCCTCTAATTAATATATTTCCCTACTCAGTGATATTTGGGGCTTTCTACTATGTGTTCATTGGCTTGTTTCTTGAGGTAGCCCTGAAAAGGAAAATAGACAGACAAACACACAGGGAACACAAGCACGCAAATGCACTGACATATCAAATAAACAAGCAAACCAAATGGGAAAGGAAAAAAAAAAAAGGAGTAGGAAAGAAAAGAGAGGACAGGAAAGAAGAAAAAAAAAAGTCGGGGGGACAGAAGCAGCCAAAGATTAGGACAGTCTGCGAGCATAAATCCTGCAGAGGGGAGTGTTAATAATGAGATAAGGGAAAAAATATCTGGATTGTAAGAGTTGATTTAATCACAGCAGTGCATAAATGTTGGTCTTTCCCATTCTCCTAGAGCAAAAGGGAGTAAGGGAGGAAATAGGAAAAGAGAAAAGAGAAAACAAGTGGAAAATTGTAAAAATTAAAAAATAAAAATAATAAGAAAAGAAAAAAATTAAAAATTGTCAGAATTGTAAGAAAAGAAGAATTCAGCTCTCCAGCATGGATGGGCATGGTTCAATGTAGGTAGGTCAGGCCCCAGGGGCTGGTCTCTAAGGTCCCGCCTTAGTGGTTGCAAGGAGAAGAATGTGGCATGGCCAGTCCCTCTCAGACCATGTGTTGCCTGCTACTCTCTTGAGTGCCATGGGCGGGTTAAGTTGTTTTGGTTTTCTGGGTTCCACCAGGTCTCTAAATCCTAGTCCACAGACTTTAATGCTTCCACTTAATGATCTCTGTTAAAATGAACTCTGGCAGATGGATGACCTCCTGGCCAGGATTGTGTAAGGGAACTGGGGAGCCAGCTTTTCCCTTGCTCCAAGTGAAGTCAGCAGGCTGCCAAGCCCACAGGAGAACAAATCTTCTGAGGGGGACAGATTTCTCTCCCTGTACCCAGCGGCTGCACATGGAAATTTTGTCCCTCCATGCAGGCTGAGGTCGCCCCTCTCCAGTGGTCATGCTATGTGTGTTTCAGCCTCTCCTTCTCTTGTCCTCGGCTCTGTGCTGCCCTGGAATGCCGCCCCACTCAGTGACCTGCACGGCCAGTTTGCCTGTGGCCCTCCGTGGTTCTCTGCCACCCTGCATGGCTGCCTTCAGCGGCCCTGAATGGTGCTGTGCCACCTCTAGACACACAGATCAATGTAGGCCTTGCACCAAGTTTCTGGGTACTCTATTTCCCAGCTCTGCTTTGAGATGGTGTTCACTCCCTCAGAGTCTCTGGTCCCAGTTCCCACTCACTCAGGCATCCCTGAGACTGTTATCAATAAGGGGTCTGTGCGTGCACCTCTGTTCTTGAGATCAAAATGTTGTGCCTTTTAATTTTCAGTTTGATGGTTGCAGGCATGTGGAGGTAACAGTGTTCCCTACTTCTCTGCCATCTTGCTCTCCACCTAAGATCATTAGACTCATGTTCAACCTAAAACACCTTTAGATTGAAAGTTTGGGGATGGAGAACAACTTATCATGCTAATGGACATCAAGAGAATGGAGGTACTTTCCTCATATCACACTTACTAGATTTTAAACAAAAATCTGTTACAAGAAATGATGAAGGCAGGGTATCATCATAAAAGGGTCTATCCAACAAGAATTTTTATACCCCAAAACTATAAACACTGATATATATGAATCAAGTATAAGAACCATAAAGAAACTCATTGATAATAATACAATAGTAAAAAATAAATACAATAGTAATAATAGAGAACTTTAATACTCCACTGACTGCAATGGACAGATCATCTAAGCTTAAAACCAATAAGGAAACAATGCCTTTGAAAGACACAATGGAGCTAAATTGGACAAATTAGAAGACTATAGATTTTGGCAAGGATGTGGAGAAACGGGCACCCTCCTACACTGTTGGTGGAAATGTAAACTGGTCCAACCTCAATGGAAAACAGTGTTGAGGTCCCTCAAAATATTAACAGTGGAACTCCGTTATGACCCAGCAATAACACTGCTAGGAGTTTAACCAAGGGATACAGAAGTGCTGGTGCATAGGGGCAGATGTACCCCAATGTTCATAGCAGCATGATCAACAATAGCCATATCACGGAAAGAGCCTAAATGCCCAGCAACTGATGAATGGATCAAGAAGATGTGGTTTAAATATACAATAGAGTACTACATGACAATGAGGAAGAATAAAATCAGGGCATTTGTAGCAATGTGGACGGACCTCAAGGGTGTCATGCTAAGTGAAATAAGGCAGGCAGAGAGAAACAGATACCATATGTCTTCACTCATAAGTGGAACAGGAGAAACTTAGCAAAGGACTATCGGGGACAGGAAGGGAGAAAAATAGTCGGGGAGAGTGAGGAAGACAAAGCATGAGAGCCTCTTGAATACCGAAAACAAAGTTAGAGACGATGGGAGAAGGGAGATTGGAAGGGGATGATAGGCATGGAGTAGGGAACTTGTGGGGATGAGCACAGGGTGTTACATGAAAACCAACATTAAACTATAAAAGAAAAAAAATATATATTTTTAGTATAATATTTTTAAAAAGTGAAGGAAAACAGTAAAAAGAGCACAAAGTAAAGTATTTTGGACTAAACTTCAAAAAGTGTGTAAAAACTTGTATATTGCAAATGACCTATGTCGATGAAAGAGAAGTAAAAAAACGAGGTGTCTGAAAATATAACTGTGTTTCAGATTAGAATTCTTCATAATATCACAGTGCCATCTACACAAACTGACTTAGAAGGGCCTCCCCAACCCTGTCTTTCATTTTTAAAGAATCAAATCTTAGTCTTGAGTTTGATATATAGTCAAATGATATGCAAATAGGGCTCATTCTTTGCTGATTAAACCAGCCCAGCCAGGACCCTGCAGCTGGGAGAGGAGCCCCAGCCCCAAGAGTCCCCATTCTGTGATCAGGACAGAACAAATATATCTCACTATGGAGTTTCTGCTTGGCTGGGTTTTCTTTGTTGCTGTTTTAAAAGGTAATTCATGGTGGACGCGAGACACTGAGTATGTGAGTGGATATGAGTGAGAGAAACAGTGGATGTGTGACAATTTCCTGATCACGATGTCTTGTGTCTGCAGGTGTCCAGTGTGAGATGCAGCTGGTGGAGTCTGGGGGAGGCCTGGCGAAACCTGGGGGCTCCCTGAGACTCTCCTGTGCAGCCTCTGGATTTGACTTCAGTAGCTATGCCATGAGCTGGGTCCGCCAGGCTCCAGAGAAGGGGCTAGAGTGGATCTCAGTTATTTATAGTAGTGGAAGCACATACTACACAGATTCCGTGAAGGGCCGATTCACCATCTCCAGGGACAACGCCAAGAACACAGTGGATCTGCAGATGAACAGCCTGAGGCCCGAGGACACTGCCACGTATTTCTGTGCAAGAGACACAGTGAGGGGACTTCAGTGTGAGCCCAGATACAAACCTCCGTGTAGAAGACTATCAGTATCACCAGGGGGCGCACACTCCACACAATTCTGGCTTGTATTCTCTCTAGCAGGTGCATATAGAGGTTACAATCAGGGTTCTAGTGAGGATCTGGGGCTTCCTCTCCATACAGCATTTCCACTAGGGACCTTCTCTGGACAGATGATTCTGGGTTACCTATTCAGTCTCTGCCCTAGAAACTAGTAATAAGAAAACTATCATAACAGACACACTAAGAAACTGTTGCTTACACTACTTTTCCCTGCCCCTAAATACAAATGAATTAGACATATCCTATTGCACGTCACACTAAGCATTACAGGAGTTCCAGATGAACTCACTACACACCAGGACCACCCAGCAATATGCAGGCTTGCTAGAAGCAGCATGCAGGGCAATCTGGACATGAGGCTACAGAGGCATCAAAAATCCAAGCAAAACAACACAGACACCTGGTGGGGGTCATTGTCTGAACAGTTCTCACAGCATCAAGTGTAGTTGACAGCCCAGGAAAGCACCGCTACCAGCACCAGGATGTGGTCTTGATGTGGTGTCTGGAGATCACACACAGACACACACACAGAAGGGATTATAAAACCTTCCTCACCTTCATCATTGTGTCTGCTGAGAACAGGGTAGGTTCCTTTCCAAGTCATAAATGCTTGGATGGGTCCAGGGAGTGACACTGGCTGAGTGTCTGACTGTGGGTCACTTGGGAGGGAGTCCTGCTCCTGGAAGCGACTTTTGTGGAGTCAGTCTCTCACTTAATCAAAGGAGAGAGAATCCATGGTTTCCTGCTGGATTTCCTCTGTGTGAGGAGGGAGTAGACGAGGGAAGAAGGAGGTTGAGGAGACATAAGGCAAAAATCCAAGATCAGAGTGTGATGACTAACCCACTAAACACGGATGAAAACTGGGACAAGAAAAGATAAATGGTCATTCTAAGTAGAAAACAGTCTGAATCCTTGGAAATGAGAATAAGGATCCATGTAAATATGCACAATAATAAAATGTTAATAGAAGTGCACTGAGGTCATACGCAGAGTCTAGCCTGGAAACTTTATATTCCCCAAGGTCACCAGAGTGCTCTAAAGTTTGTGTGTGTGTTCACTGTGTACATGCAGAGACAAGAAGCATCTATTCAATCCATCAGAATCCTCTGGTTCAGAGTTTCAATCAGAGTAGCCTTCCAAGTGCGCAGAATAACTAAGTGACCCTCTGTTGCTGGTATCAGTACAATGTGTGTCCTCAATCAATCCGACGTGGAAACCTCAGGTGAATGGGATGGTCTCAGGAGACAGGACCTTTGGGAAGCACCATGATCAGGAAGAGACAGCCTCATGACTAGATCAGTGCCCTTATACACAAGGACTATGAAATTTCCCTGCTAATTGGCCCTATGTGAGGTAACTGGGAAAGGATGACCCAGGACAGGGGCACTCTCCAGACACCCATTCTGCCTGTCCCTTCACCTCAAACTTCCCAGGCTTCTGAACTCTGATAAATGAGTGTCTATGGTTTAAATCCATTCCGTTTGTAAATGTAGTTACAGCAGACAGAAACGACTAATAAGTTAGTGAGACATGAATCCGAATATTGAGTCTCTGGTGTTCCTCTGGCACATTTGTGGTGACAAGTACCTGACAAGCTCCTTCAATGAGGCTCACTGGCAGTCTTTTTCCTGCTTTAATTCTCCCAACTCATTGAAATTACTGGTAGGAAATCAAATGAAACTGTGTTAAAGAAAAGTAGAAAAACAGCCTTAACCTGTAGGTGAAAGGAGTGGACATTATTCATGAAATCTTTTCAAAAGGTTTCCATGTCTGAATGCCACAGGGTAGAGACTAGTATTGGAGAAAATATTTCTAATGCACGGCCCTTGCAGGTACCACATTATAGGGAGATAAGTGCTGACTATGAGCCCATGAACCAGAAGGCTGTAAGAGCCACTGAAGTGTCTTTGAACAACAAACAGAGTCCATGCGTTTCTGAGACTTTGTGTAACTTTACATTCATGGTGTTCCTTTCTCTGCCTTTCTAGAAGACTGTAGATGTGATAACTGTGTGGTATTTCAGTTTGAGCAATGCCCTACAAAGTTGTGTTACAATGACCCCTGTGAGGTGTGCACCTCAGTCACTGGATAGAGATACAGAAGTGCTGGTGCTGATTCATAGGAGCACATGTACCCCCAATGTTCATAGTGACACTTTCTACAATTGCGAAAGCAAAAAAGAGCCTAAATGTCCATCAACTGATGAATGTATCAAGAAGATGTGGTATATATATACAATGGAGTACTATAAAGCAATGAGGAAAAATAAAATCTGGCCATTTGTAGCAAAGTGGATGGACCTCGAGGGTGTCATGCTAAGCGAAATAAGTCAGGCAGAGAAGGATGGATACCATATGTTTGCATTCATAGGTCTAACACGAGAGACCTGGCAGGTGACCATGGAGAGAGGAAGGGGGAAAGAGAGCGGG
>PJEM01016774.1:0-24520 GCA_004023845.1 Helogale parvula | reverse complement strand
GGGGGGAAGCAGCTCCACAGACAGGAGCCCCAGGCCCAAAGACTCTTTAAGAAGACCTTCACTTTGACAAGGCCTGGGCACCGCCTGTGAGAAGGAGCCTTGGCTCCATCACCTCCGCAGCTGAGGGACACGCTTCTTGGAGGAAAGGACTGTCCCTGTGTTGCCCCAAAGCTCTGCCACTCTGCTGTCACTGGAAACCCTCGGCTCCCTGAATGCAGTGACCGTGTCTGATCCATTTATTGTCCCCAGCAGCGCCCGTCTCTCCGTGGAGATGCAGAAGGAGGGGACCGAAGGGGGGAGAGTGGAGCAGTCTTCACGAACAGGGACCGTCCTGCTCCCACTCACACCTCGTAAGAGCGTGGCATCTAGAACCCTCCGGGTCCTCCGAGGCCCTCCCTTGGGGCCGGGGGTCCCCGTTCTGTAGACGCGGGCTGCTGTTTCGGGGCTGGGTGCGGTGTTCCCGTGCTCCTTGACAGCTGCCCAGGACCGCGCTGCTGCGGGACTCGGACGCAGAGGACGGAGAACAGACCCATTCGATGCTTCCGTGATTTTAATTTCTCTCCTGAAGGTGCCCAGATGCCTCGATCTTCTTGTGGACGAAGATGACACGTTTATTATGTTTCCCCTCTGTATACTTTGCACCTAAAACTAGCACCATATTAATCAAGTTTAGATATTTCCCTAATAATTGTTAACAGGAAAGATAACCTGTGATTTTTGCCCTGATTTTAAGAATAAGGGTTATTGGTTACGGCGCCCTTAAAAAGTAAAGATTAAGTTAAATGGCTCATTAAGCCAGAACTCTGAGGTCTGAATACTGAAATTTCCATCATAAGAAATAATGTCTTCCCAAAACTGTAATTTTATAATCACAGCTCACTGAACTGATTGAGCAAAGTTAGATCCGTTCAGCTCTCTGTGGTTAATAAAAACTATCATGAGCCCAATAAACACAGGTTTGGTTAAGTCACGTCCAAGCAGGCTTCCTGTTGTTAAGTCAGTCAGAGACACGGTCTGGAGGGATTGTAAACCATTTCCGCACTAGCATTTGGGGACTTTTGTATTAGTTATGTTAAACCTAATGGGTAAATGGCATAAAGTGAAACAAGGCAAAAAGGTGTTTTTCTGAAATAAAAGCAATTGTTTCAAAGCTACGAAGTTTCACTCAGTAGGTCCACAGAGACACGGACCACATGAGGGACCCAAAGGCAGGGTCTCTTGACAGGTGTTGTCAGGTTCTCTTGCCCAAAACAACTCTGTCCAAATTAATTAATCATCTAAACACCACCGGGTTCAGATGCAGGAATGCACAGACTCACAGAGCCGGGAGCGGAGGCTTCAGTGAGGGAGGGAGTGACCCCGGGACCTCGGCCGTGATCCTCAGATGGGATGATGCCCAGCTTGCAGACTATGCGGTGGGTACGGGGAAGAAAAGAGATTGCTCAGAGTGACCCCAGGAGCACAGATCGCACCCTGAACACAGGGGCTGAGGAGGACATGGGCCCGAGAGAAGCCGCCCTGTGCCTATGGTTTGCCTAGACACGTCAGATCCGCAGAGAGGATAACAAACTGGAGTATCAGGTGTTGGGAAGGTGGCCCGAGGGGGCAGATGCCGTGGGGTCCTGCTGACCGTACAGCTTGATGGACAGCCGCTACTCCGGGCCTTCTGATCGGTGTCCAGGTCCATGCTACCACGGGCAGCTGCCTATGGGGATGTCCCACACATCCCAGGTGCCACATGGCCACGTGAAACTGGATGGACATGAAATGTGTGCTCGAAAGCAATGAATCATGGGAATCTACCTCCAAAGCCAAGAACACACTGTATATAATATATGTTAGTCAAATTGACATATAATATATATTTTTTTAATTTTTACTTATTTTTGAGAGAGAGAGGCAGACTGCAACTGGGGGAGGGGCAGAGAGAGAGAGGGAAAGACAGAATCGGAAGCAGGCTCCAGGCTCTGAGCTGTCAGTGCTGAGCCCAATGCCAGGCTTGAACTCACGAACTGTGAGATCATGACCTGAGCTGAAGCAGAACACTCAATCGACTGAGCCGCCAGGAAATAAATTATATTAAAAAGAAAGAAAGAAATTAAGAAAAAGAAAAATTTTGTTTTCAAATCCATGGAGAATGATGTTAGATTTTATCGTTGACTATAATCTACTACTATTAATCCGGAAATTATACTTTTCCATTTATCAACTTGGTCATTAAATAACTTTTAAATACTAAGTATATGATCTCAAAAAGAAAAAAACCAGAAATATGCGCTGGATAAACATGAAGACAGTAACGTGAGGCCTCCTGGGGGGCCACCTGTGGGGGCAGTGGCGCCCCCACACAGGTTCCACAGCCGCAGTCACGGAGAATCCCAAGAGACCGCAGAGGAAATAAACATTCAAATGATCATTTCCAACTACCTGAAAACTCTACAGAAATCCACTTCAAATTTTGAAAGAAAAGAATCGTGTAAATGTTGTACTGGCATTTCATGCCAAAATTTGCAAGAATTGGAAATTATAGAAGGCACATAAAAAATAACTTAGAGGAGCAAATGAGCTCACCCAATTTCTGGGCACGTCAAAGGCAACCGTTGTCCGAGGTTCTTTGTAAATCTGCATTCTGATGAGCATTAGCCCTTATCGGCAGCTCTTGAAAGAAAGTGTCCAAACTAGGACGACATCAGGGAAGTACGGTGGAGAGAATAAATTGAATTTTTCACTTCAAATTCTCTGCAGCATGGGAAGCTATTTGCATTGACGGCTCCGTGGAGCATCCCACTCTCTGGAGGGCCGGCCCTCCTGCCGCGAGCACGTAGCAGTCACGTCGCGAGCTTCTTAGTGCCATCCACGTCTCTCCCGAGCAATAATCTGAGGATGCCCTTTTTAATATCTCTTCACTACAGTGAACCAGCACCGGGTCTGGCCCCGTCTCTCACGATGTGCTAAAGGCTCTAAATCGAAGTGCTTTTTACTAACACTTCTGTTGAATTACATTTGAAGACCACGAAAGCCAGGGATTAAAACTTCAAATTGTACAAAACTGACTGACTGCTGATTAGCTGTTGAGGAAGCCGTCAGTACAGGACGCACCTTGATCCATCACTTCTCTCTGTTCCTGCAGTGACGGCTTGGTTGGAACAAATCTCTTCAAATGTTCTCATCAGCCCTGCATGTTAGAGGGTTCACAAGTGGAAATTCAACATTTTGAAACGAACATCATTCCTCCACTCAGCGGCGGTGAGACCAGAGCTAGAGAAATGTGTTCACTTCGGGGGATCCTGGCGTGAATGGGTGCCTTCACCCCTCCTGGGAGACGCTGCGTCCTGCCTCGTGCCCGCACTTGCCCACCCCAGTCCCCGGGGCACACTCAGTCCTGAACCCGCATCCTCCGCTCCCTGTACCAGCTTCCTCCTCCCGTGCCGCCTGGCAGATCGGACCAAGGAGGTGGGTCTGAGGGGAGGCCAGCCCCTCTTGAAATGGATTTGCAGGAGACAGGTAGCAAGGTAGCAAGGTAGTAAGGTAGCAAGGGCCCAGGTAGCAAGACGCATGGCAGTATTTTTAAGTCTGAAAGGATCCCAAAGTGCCATCCAATGTGCTCACATTTATTAGGGGTCACGTGTGTCACTCTCCTCTCTAAAGTCCGGCAAGGGCACCTGGGGGGCCCACCGGTGATGCGTCGGACTCTTGATCTCAGGGTGGTGAGTTCAGGCCCCATGTTGGGCTGTGTGCTGGGCATGGAGCCTGCCCAAAGAGAAAAGCCCGGAAGCAGTGTAGAATTACATGTATGAGGGAATTACCCTCTAGAAGCGATGAGGAGAGTGTGGCTGCCCCGGAGGGCGGCAGGCGGCAGGCGGGCTGTGGCTTATCATCAAAAGGTTCAGAAAAACAAAGGCCCGTGACAGACTTACTCACCGACACTTGTCTTTCCACCCCATGTGGGAGTGGCAGCCTGAGTCCCTTACACATGAGTGAGAAACTAAGACGAGCGTAATTGAAAGGTGTTGAGGTTCGTCTTACCCCAGAGAAAGCCGCTGTCAGAACACGCAGTGATGACGTCCTGTCCTCATCTTTCAGCACATGGACGCTGGGCTTTGCCTACAGCCCCGCAGCGGACTGGCACACACAGCACATGTCCCGGGCCTGTCCGTGGGATTCCTTGTGGGACATGTTTCCACGGCCTCACAGCATTTCGCCACATGGATGTTGAGGCCCTTCCCAACCCTGGTCTGTGACTGTCTCCCCCAGAGCAAGGCCAAGGGGAGGGGACAGCACCCGGGCGGCCGGCTGTCGGGAGGTCAGAATCTCGGATGCCTGTCGCTAGCATGTGCTGGGTGAGTCTCACAATCGTTGATTTGGAAGCGCCTGTTAGAATCACTACCGTTCGGGAAATTGTGCGGGAAAGTGGACCTCAGTTCCGCCTCTGAGGCCACTCGCGAGGTCCCGATGGTGGAGCGTGCACCAGGGACTGGCACGGGCACCCCGGGTGCTCCTGAGGAATCTCCGGGCCAAGCCCCCCTTCCCTGACCGCCTTTCCCCGCCATCAGGGCACCAGCTCCCACGCTGTCTTCACGGCAGACCGGGGACGCGCTCGACACCGCGCTGTGTCAGACAGCCTGCCCCTCGCTCCAGGACCTGCCCGAGCCGGCGAGGGAGCCCGAGAGAGGACCAAAGCGAGCGGCGGGAACAGTGCTCGCCCCAACAGGTGGTCTGCGTCAGCCCCGGGGGAGCGACTCTGCCCATCTCTCTGGCAAACAAGACAGGGAGGCACATGGCCCCGGCAGCCAGAGATGTGTTCCAGCAGATTCCTAAGTGCTTATGAGAGTCCCGTGCATTGGGATCTAGCACAGTCATTCAGCTACTATTTCCAAAATCCTGATGGCGCTGCCTCCCTGCAACGACTGGGGGAGAGCGGGGACAGGCTGGCGGGGCGCCTGGAGGTCACAGCGCGGGGCGGGCCCCCCGCATTTCACACACCAAGTCTTTTGTCTGCTGGTGGTTCACCCCAAGTGGTCTCTCCTGCCCTTCGCTGAGAAGTCCTTTCTGCTGAGAAAACCACGTTCCTTACTTTTGTGCCAAGTGCTGTTTGGTTCATTCAAGTCCCACAAGGTAGATAGAAGTCATTTGTTGACCTCACGCCGCATCACAGCGGGCACGCAGGTGTGGGGGTGGTGTCATCACCATCGCAGTGGCCGGTGACTCCGCTGCCCCGGAAGGGCCAGTGGCCAGGGGCAGGGAGACGGGCACATTCCGCCGCAGCCTCGCCCCACTTCCTAGAAGTTAGGGCTTGATATCTTCATCTTTCTGGATGCATAAAATTAAGTACTTCGTGTCTTTTTATTCATACTTGCTGCTTTATCCTCTAGCTCATCTGAACATCATGGATAAAAGCATCTTGATGCCCCAAACGGGAAAAACTCCCTGCAGTCTAGACCGCCTTTCCAAAGTCAGGTTGTCCTAACACTGAAGAATCATATAGTTAATACTGTTTAGTCACCTTTGAATTTTCCTCAAAAAGCAGAACTGGAGCAGACCAGGGCGCCCGGGTGGCTCCGTCAGGTGAGCGTCAGACTCTTGATTTAGTCTCACGGCATGATCTCAGGGTGGTGGGGTGCAGCCCTGTGTCAGGCTCTGTGCAGACAGCACGGAGCCTGCTTGGGATTCTCTCTCTCTCTCCCTCTGTCCTTCCCCTGCTTGCTCTCTCACTCTATTTATTTGAGGGAGGGAGGGAGGGAGGGAGAGAGAGAGAGAGAGAGAGAGAGAATCCCAAGCAGGCTCCACACCCCAACAGAGAGCCCGATACAAGCTCACATCCACAAACGATGAGATCATGACCTGAGCCAAAGCAACCTGGGCGCTTAACCAACAACCCCCGGTATCCCAATAAATAAACATTTTTAAAAAGGAATAAAAAAGAAATGGAGCAGACCGGAAAAGAACTTCTGTCAGTGGACATGTTCTGTAGGATAAATTCAGAGTTTTAATCTTTAGGCAATGGAAGAGCAGCCCTGCCTCTTGGAGTTTACCCCCTGTGTGCAATGCTTCTGCTCTTGTTTTTCACAGTCCTCGGGAAGATCCGGAGCGCCGTGGGGAGCGCACAGCTGCTGATGTCCCAGAAATTCCAGCAATTCTACTGGTTGTGCCAACAGAACATGGTGAGCAAATCCCCGGGGTAAACTGGTTCCTCAGGGCGTGCCGAGTGGTCTGCGACCTTGCAGCTGAGTGAGTGCTTGGGAATCAGCCTGGTGCGGCCCTGGGAAGGGGCCACGGGGGGGTTGGGGGGGGCCGAGTGGGAAGACAGCCCCCAGGCCTGCAGGGCACCCTCGTGGAGACAGCCCCCCCGAGGCGTAGGAGGCGGGTGGGAGGTGAGCAGGTGTGACGGCAGGTGCGCGGGTGCAGGCCAGGGTGGGAGGCGGCTTGACTCCACGCAGGAAGAGCCTCGGTTAGAGACTCAGAAGAGGCTCTAGGGTAATTTGGCTGCATGTTTCAGAGGAGTGAACTGAACGTACCGGGTACACAGTTGGCGTGAAAACTTGGCTCTGATCTTCCTGGAAATGGAAGAGAAGGAAAACCGTGTATATGTTTGTATATACTTGTGTGTGTGTGCTTGCTGCGTCTTTGTGTAAAAGACACACACCCTTTTCTTTGTAACTAAACAAAGTATCTACTTACCATCACTTGCAGGAATAACTAAAGAGTATTCGTATTGCTATATAGGCTCTTTCATAAATCTATACATTGATTTTTCAGAGAAAACAGTTCCTTAAAATACAAGTAGGTCTGGAGGCACCTGGGAGCTCAGGTGGTTGAGGTTCTGACTCTTGATTTCAGCTCATATGATGATCTCACAGTTCATGAGTTGGAGCCCTGAGTCAGGCTCTGTGCTGACAGTTCAGATCCTGCTTGCAATCCTCTCTCCCTCCCCCTCCCCTGCTCATACTGTCTCTGTCTCTGTCTCTGTCTCTCTCTTTCTCTCTCTGTCTCTCACAATAAATAAAATAAATAAACTTTAAAGAAATGCAAGTAGGCCTGTGCTAGAGTGGTAGCCACAGTGCTTGGTGATTTGACCTTGTTTTGTTTTTTTAATTTGCATGTGAATGTAGAAACCTTTCTTGCACGTGAGAGGAAACGCTGCACCTTAGAGCTGCGGATTCATCCCTTTTAATTAGAGCCCTTAAAAAGTATGTTTTTCTCTAATATTTTCCAGTGAACTGCATTGAAGTTCACCACAAAATGTGTAAAGTGACCACCAGGTCGCCTGTGACATGAGGTTATAACCGTCATTTTAAAGGGGGAAGGGGCGCCTGGGAGGCTCAGTTGGCCAAACGTCCAACTCTTGATTTCGGCTCAGGTCACGATCTCCAGGTTCCTGAGTTCGAGTCCCATGTCGGGCTCTGTGCTGACAGTGAGGAGCCTGCTTGGGATTCCCTCTCTCTGCCCCTCCCCTGCTCGTGCTCTCTCTCTCAAAATTAAATTAACATTTTTTAATTTTAACAAGTGGAGGGAACAGGATGGTTGAGGGCTCCTCGGAAGGAGCACAGAGCTGTGAGGTGCTCGGTTGCCAGGTTTAGCAGACATATTCCTGCCTCCTCTGTCATGTCTGCTTGGTTCCGGTCTGTGAGGGACGGATTCCGGAGTTAGGACTCTGCACCCTGTCACGCTGGTCAGGGTGAGCGCCGACGGTCACTGCCTGAGGAACTCACTGTCTAGGGCACCCAACGTGCAGGGAAAACATGGAAGAAGTTTATTCAGGCGTGTAAGAGGCCCACGTCCTCTGCCCCGGGAGTGGCTAACACTGAATTTTTAATCGCCCACCCTAATATTTTCCATGCTTCTTAAAAGTCGGATTGCACTTCATCCTGATTTTAAAAAGTAATCCTCTTGAGACATGTGCTGGGTCTACTTCCTTTTCTATAGCATCTATCCATGACTGGACAGAAACACAACAAAATTCCGAGGGCTTTGTTCCAGAAGGGGTGAGGTGGTCTGACAGGCCTGGCTCGGGAGAGACGCTGGAGCGTGAGCAGATGCCCAGGCCCCAAGCTCAGCGCAGCCTGGGGGCTGCTGGGAGATTCAGGCTCAGCCACACTCACCAGAGCTGCGGCAGCAAACCTGCTGGTGGAAGAGCCCAGGCCCTGGGGCTCCGGCCAGCGGCCCCAATGGACTATGCTGTGGGCTAAAGTGAGTTTAAACAAACCAAACACAGGCCCGCATTGTGCTTAATGTGAATGACTAGAAGTAAGCTGAAAACTGCACATTTCGGCAAATTCACAGAAATACCTCTGTTGAATCTGAGATGGCCTCTCGCTGAATCACAGGACTCATGCGCAGAAAAACACACGTGCTCAAGCCCGGGGGTGCAGACCCAGGCAGGTGGGGTGGGAGGCCAGGGCTACGGGCCCTCGCCAGGCACGGGCAAGCGGGAGGAGGCCCGGCAGGCGCCCGCAGACCTGACACTGTGTGCCCAGTGGGCCCCGTGCGCCTGCTGCAGAGCAGTCCCTGGGCCTCATCAGCTCATAGCTGCCAATGTGTGGCTCCCTGGCATCTCTGCTCTTCTGCATGCAGGGACCTGTCGGCGTGCTTTCTGTACCTTCATAAACTGACTTCATAAAAGTCATCCTCCACACGGGAGCAAAGTAAATACATGGAGGGTTCCTGGGGGCTCAGTCGGTTGAACGTCTGACTTCGGCTCAGGTCATGATCTCACAGTTCGTGAGTTCGAGCCCCACGTCGGGCTTTGTGCTGACAGCTCAGAGCCTGGAGCCTGCTTCAGATTCTATATCTGCCTCTCTCTCTGCCCTCCCCCACACGCTCTCTCTCAGAAATAAATCACATTAAAAAAAAAAAAGTAAATACACAGCCATTAGAATGAACACTAAGATGTGTCAGAGGAGCAGAAACAGACCTGCCTCCAAGCCCGACCTCATGGCCACCTCCAACACCCTGGGCACTGGGCCACAGAACAATCCACCAGGAGATGGAAACCACGGCTGCCCTGTTGCTATTAGGAATGTCCGAGCATTTAAAAACTTTAATATTTGCCACCATTTTCAAGGCCTAAGAAAGCATCTTCAAAACAAAACAGTGAATGAACTCACCAGTGCATTTTCTTTAATAGACTTGATTTTTTGGAGCAGATTTAAGTTAATGGCAAAATTGAGAAGGTACAGAGATTTCCCACCCTCCCTGTGGCACCATGCGGGCACACATGCACTGTCAACATCCCCAACAGAAGGTGCATTTCGTACGATCGGTGAACCCGCGCAGCTGCACGTCATCACCCAGCGTCTGGTGTTCACATCAGGGTCACTTCTGCAGCCATACGTGGTCTGGGTTTGGACACACGTACGGTGACACGTAGCCAGTACCGTGGCATTCTGCAGAGTGGCTTCACCACCCTGAGAATCCGGGCTCCATCCATCCATGCCCCACCCCGACCTCTGGCAACCACTCAGATTTTTGCTGTCCCCACAGTGTCCTGTTTTCCAGAATGTCACAGAGGTGGAGTCACCCACTGTGTTGCATATCCGTTAACCGTTGGCAAACACCTGCATAAACGGTATTGGCCCTTCATGCCCCTCCCGAATATTCACATCAGAGCATGAATTCGTCAGCCTTCCCCCCATGTGATTGCTTGAAAAGCACCTGCAGGAAGCTGCAGGCCCCCCCCACGCCCCCACCCCGGAGCCCCAGGCCCCCTGGGGGTTTTCCCAGCTCTAAATTCTGCGCCTGTGTCCTCAGGACCCCAGCGCCATGCCGAGACCCACTTCCCAGGACCTGGCGGGCTACTGGGACATGCTGCAGCTCTCCGTCGAGGACGTCAGCATGAAGTTTGACGAGCTGCACCAGCTGAAACTCAACGACTGGAAGGTCACAGAGTCTCCAGAAAGAAAGGTAACCCCCCGGGCTCACGCCTCCCCTCCGCGCCGCTCCCCGCAGGCTTCCCGGTGTCCAGCCTGGCCACACTCGAGGTGCTCCTTTGTGCCCCGTGGTCTCAGGTCAGCAGCACGCGATCAGATGTGCAGGTGCGTGTGTGCGCAGAGCGGGCATTAAGCTGACGTGGGGTGAAAGCCACTGGTCGGGGGTGGTGAGTAGCCGGGCCCTGCCACCACATCGAGGGACTCGAATGAAAAGCCACACGTGGACCGAGAGGCTCATTTCTTACAGGGATCCACCCTGTGTCTTCATCAAACCTGTACTTGGATTATACTGAGATGACTCTAGACAAGGAAGGCTTGAGGTCTGGTTACAGTGACTACTTCCGATTTAGATGAACTTTCCAAGTGTTTCTCTCTCGTTGAAGACAAGGAAATATTGTGGGTTCCACTGAACAGTTTGGAGATATAAACTTCCCATAGATCTCTCAGCCTTCACCCTTAAATAGGCTGAAAGTTTCCATTAAACTTGAACCTGTGATTTCACTCCTCCCCTTCAGATATCATCCTTAGTAGGGTTAATAAGTAGGTCTGAATTAGCAATTAATACATTGATTTCCTAAGACATTTTAAAGACCTTCTAAGTACTCAGAATCTGATATTCTAGGTAGACATTACCGATTCAAATAAAATGATGAAATTAATCCAACACAATTTGGGGTGGTATTAACAGGTAGCGGACGTTGTCTACTTGGATAATGAGAATAAAAACCATCACCATTTTCAGACTTCTCCCATAGGTACCAGTGACTGTGTTGGTGGAGTTCTGGGCTCAGTGTCATAGATGCCACTGAAGATGACTGCCACACCCCCTCTTTACTGAGACGACGGGGCAGAGGGGCGTAGGGAGGCACAGGCTGTAAGCCATAAATGTATATTAGCAAGTCCTTTCTATGGTTTGGTTTTGAAGAGAAGGAGATCCTAAGTGATTGCCAGTGAAAATGCTATTCTAATAAAATACTAAAAATAGAACCCATTTAACCCATCCAAGGATTTGCATTTTTCATTCTTCAGTAATTGGCAACTAGTACAAGCCCTTCTACCTAAGCTATGCAGAGAGAAGGGTCCTCAAAGTGAAGACCGCCTCTTGCTGAGGGTACACACCCTGCTGCAGACAGCGGGCGGCCTCACCACCGAGGCCCCAGGCCGTGTGCTCATGAGCCACTCTACCCTGTCCATCCTCAAGGCCAGCTGGTCAACCCTTTCCTGCTACAGGACGCCTGGAGGCTGGCAGTCTGCTTAAACAGGAAATTCCCACCAGAATTGGTCCTGTGTATTACCTACAGCCCCACACTGAGAGGCTACCGATTGAAGAGAAAAGAAATAGTTAGCTATAGTCATGTGCTTAACGTAGAAACTAACTTTCGAAAGAGCTGAAATCCTTAACGAACCCGTTACCTCCATCATCGTAGATGCCTGCCAAGAAGTCAGGAAGAAGTCGTTCTTGGCCAAGTCATTTAAAAATGGGAGTAAAGTGTCAGACACCAAAGCAATCTTCCTACCGGAACCCACATTCCACGGCGGTGGGCTCTGCCCCATGGGTCCACCCAAGCTATGCCTTCCCCACATGTCCCTGCACGTCTGGCCCATTTGCATTTTGCAGAGGCTGAAGGGAATAAGACACAGGGCTGGGGTTTCCTAGATGCCTTCCCAGAAAAGGAAAGGGTTCCAGCGCCTTCTGCCGGGCACCCTTCCCTGGGAAGGAGGTAGGTGGCCATGCAGGGCTCTGTCATCACCTGCTGGGAAGGGCAGTCCATGTTGGGTCCAGGTTTGTTAGTTAGGATGCATGTTCAAGAACATGGGGGCTGGGGACCCAGACCTTTCACCAGAATAGTACAGATGCAATATAATGGTATATATTGTATCTGCGCAGAAACCTGTGATTTAGCCTTCTGGAAAAGCATACACCTCCTTTCATGACTTATTTAAGAATATGAGCTAAAGGTCAGAAGTAATTATTTACATGTTTTTACCAAGCATGTGAAAATTCTATCTTATCTATCTGTCCATCCATAAATCCATCATATCTATCTGTCTGTCTATCTATCTATGATCTATCTACTATCCATCCATCCATCATATCTATCTACCTATCATCTATCTAATCTATTATCTGCCTATGTATTTATCATCTATCTATTGTCTGCCCATCTGTCTATCCATCCACCCACCCATCCATCTACCCATCCATCCATCATATCTATCTGCCTATCTACCTACCCATCTGTCCATCCATCCATCATATGTATGTATGTATCTATCTATCTATCTATCTATCTATCTATCAATTTGTCTATCTACCTCAACGTCAAGGGGTTTTAGGTTCTTAACAGGGACCTTGGCCAATAGCTCCCCCAGTAAGATGGTTTTCATGAAGGTCCTTAGAATCCAGAGTCTGTTGAAAAGTTTGTGGCACACAAGAGAGACGTCAAGGGACACCTTCCAAAATACCTGGTATGCCCAAGAACTGAAATTGTGGGTATGTGCCAGTGCTCAGAGACGGCAAAGTAAGTTAGTCTAGCAACAACATGAAAATACATCTGAGACCAAGGAGATTTCCATGTTATTGTGCCGGACTTGGTTCCTTATGAGTAAGGCTGTCACCTAACCCCTCCCCCTCCCCTTGAGGCGTGAGGGAGGTCACAGTGCCCAGCAGGCAGGCAGCAAGGCCGAGACTGGGGGGCATGGGAGCGTTCCCGGGCAGCTTACAGTCACCTGGTGTGGGGACCAGGCTCGCGGACTGGCACTGATCCCCTCTGATGTCCCCAATTTTGACTTGTGATGCTTTTCAGGAAGAAAGAAAGGTCCCCCCTCCAATACCAAAGAAGCCCCCCAAAGGAAAATTATCTATCACGCGAGAAAAGTCCCTGGACCTGCCGGACAGACAGCGTCAGGAAGCCCGGAGGCGGCTCATGGCTGCCAAGCGGGCAGCGTCCTTCCGCCAGAATTCGGCCTCGGAGCGCGCAGACAGCATCGAGATCTACATCCCGGAGGCGCAGACACGCCTCTAGGGGCGCCTTTCCCTCTTTTCTTTTTAACAGAACACTTGTACAGTTTCCCACCTACCCGCGATCTGGGTCTCGTTTCTCCTCTGGATACGCCCTGTTGTGTTCTCTGTGCCATACCCACACCGGAATGCATTCCTTTCTGCTGTGCGCGGAGCCCCGGCCCTATCGGCTCCTCCCCGGCTCCTCCTCCTCCTCCTGCCCCCCGCCATGGTCTGACGGCGAGGCGTGGGGACCCCTACCTGGTCCACTCTGGTCTCAGGGGGTCACGGGAAACACCTTTCGGGATGGAGCCTCGCTCACATTTTGTTATTTAGCTTTTTATAAATCATGGGATAACTCGAGGCAAGAATAACAGGTAACTGGACACGGGTGCATCCCGCCCGCCAGATGCCCGGTGGAGCCTGCCCCAGCTCCAGGTGCAGGAAAGAAATACTCCCACCCCCGTCTCCCGCGGGCGCCGCACCCATCCCCCAAGTCTAGCCAGGGACACAGGGCTCCTTGTGGCGAGTTTATGAGAAGCCATCCCTCCAGTCACCGACCCCTGCTGTGCGGGTCTCCACAAACCCGGGGACCACCCGTCAGAACCCGATAGAAAGATCCTGCAGGACATCTGACAATCCCAAATCAGCTGGGTGTTCCTTCACCCAGGGGAGTGACGCTGGGCCAGAGACTGAGTCTTCCTGAAGGCTGGTGGTTCAGTAGCAGGAGTGCAAAGAGAAAAATACTAGCCCTCATTCCGATGAAAGAGTCCTTGTATGTTTTCTTCCCTCGTAACTTCTCTCACTCACCGTCTTGTCTGTGAGCGTCCCCACGTATGTACCTGTGATTTTTTTTATAGATGTATATATATTCTCAAACTGCTCTATCAGTTGACTTTCCAGGGTATCCTTAAAAAAAAAAAAAAGTTTGCTTGTTTAAAATGACAGTTGCGATGTAAAAAGTTTAAGAAATATGAATGTGAGTGGTAAGTATCTCTCAGCTTAAATGGTAAAGAAGAAATGTAGCTTACATTTGTATTTTTCCAGAATTCTTTTGTCCTATGCAGAATCGCTAAAGTCAAGAATATATTTCTTGTCTGTTTTAGACATGACAAAAAAAAAAAAAAGGTCACATACAGTGATTTCTAGCTGTGGACTCTGAGAAAAGTAATTAGTTTTCAGGATTCTGATTGGCACCAGGGCAAAGCAGGAAGGATTCGAATGAAAAGGCTTTCCATGTGTACAATCACGCTTAGACTCGGTGACCGTCACCCTCACTGTCCCCATTTAGACGCGTCTTCAGAGGAAGAGCCTGTCAAATCTGTCCCTTCGATCCCAAACTCGGAGTCCTCACTGTACTGCAAGGTGGAAACAGGATCACCCCTGGGGACGGGTGTCTCCTCCCCCAAACCCAGGCCTTCCCGCCGCCCGGAGGGGTACCGTGTACTCGGCGCGGCGGCGGGGCGGCCCTGGCTTACCTCCTCTAGCACTTTGTTTTCTCAGCTTGATGGGCGCTTTCATGCACCCAGCTCCCCCTGCAGCCTGGTGACCCCAGCAGGACACCCAGTGAGGTCACGTCCCCTGTGGGGGTGTCACTTCAGCCTGCAGTGTTTCCTTCTCCTCGTTCCCTTCATCCCACGAAGCATGGGGTTCACTGGGGCACAGTTGATATTCAAGCATGTTGGCTTCAAAGTCTTACTTTTTTAAAAGCTGAGTCGTTAAGAATTCCCTGTAAGAACAAAACCCTGTAAATTGAGCCTCATATCTGGTATATTTTACCAAACAGCCTTAAAATATATTTGGAAGCAAAAATCAGTACGAATGTATATCCTTGAAAAATGCAAAAAAAAAAAAAAAAAGAAATTCCCTGAAATATTCTTCTATAAATGAATCCTATTTCCCCAGAGTATTCAAAGCATTTTTTCTACCTAAATAAATACTTAAATCCTGAGTAGTGTACAGTCACAACGCTTCTTCCTATATTCACAATACTATGTTAAAAACAAATGTATTTGCAAGTATTGGCATTTTAGACTTTAAAAATGATGTATCATTTAAGATGAACTGCTCTTTAGAAATAGCCACAGAAAGGCAAAGTTGGTGTAGACCCTTTCGGGAGAGGAAATGTAAAATGCGTGCACAGACCTGCTGACACACGGAAATGTACGGGGGGCTGATGCATTTTATCCCATTTCCTGGAGCTTGGACAAAACATCGAACAACAAATTCTAAAATTAGACAATACCTATTCTAGACTCCAGATTCTCAGACCCTGACTTGAATGAAAGTGTTCACCAAATTTGGATTTTTTTTATGTTGTGTATACTCATTTTTATCTTAAAATCTCCCAAAAGCTTTGGCCTGAACCATCCCTAGGTGAGCAGGTTAACCTGTAGCTAAACGTGACACGCGCCACCGATCGGCAGTGGCAGTGCGTCTGAGCCCGTCGGTCCGCCGAGTCCCAAAGGAGGTCTCGTGACATGCCGCCAGTGCCTGCCCCTGGCCCTCAGGCCATGTCACCTGCCATGCGACGTGACTCAGTGCAATACTTTCCCCTCTCACACAGGCGACCCCCCCCCCGAAATGCAGATAAGCCATGTCTACATATTGTATATGGAACGAAAAATAAAACTGTTTATAATACTTGTGTTAGTTAATCAAACCGGCTTCTTTCAGCATTTCTAGCAGATGCTTAACGCAGACCTGTAGTGTGGCCATCTCACCTCGCTACGGAGATCATTTTAGTAAGAGGTTTTGCATATGTTGGCGAATACAGTGGGCAATGAGAGCGCACAGTGTTCTGTGGACACGTGCTGGCGGAAGGGTCCCACAGCTCTGTCCCGTGGAGACACGGCAGAACCGCTGAGACGAGCTGATGCATCGTTTTGCTCACGCAGCAGGTTGACACCGCCATGCTGAAGGCTTCAGTTTAACTTTCAAAGTCAAAACACAAGTATCATAAACAGGATCTTTAAGTTCCACAAAACCTGAGCAGGTGAATGTCGCTTGGTAAAAAGAGCACTTTCCATGTAACTCCTCTCCCCCGTCCTGGTTTGTCATCGTCGTGTTTACCGTCAGCGCTGTCACTGGGAACAATGGTTACCCTCTTCCTCTCAGCAAATGTGTAGACCGTCCTAGAATGGAGGATAAAGACTGGAACTGTTGTAAGATACCAAAAATTTACATTCTTGTTTAAAAGGGAATGTTGATGTGTTCATCTCAAGGTCGGCAGTAAAGACTTCTAGTGCAAGAGAAAAGCATACCATTAGAGAAAACAGTTATGTTTAAGGTCCCTTCTTTAAAAAGCAAACACAAAAACATAGCCACAAAGCCAGTGACCCGCCCAGTGGGGAGACTCTCCCCACTGGCTCCATGGAGAAGCCAGACTTAGAGCGGGACGGTGAAAGCCGTGGGCACTTGGATGTGTGGGCTGGGATCGTTACTTTGGGGTCTTGCCTTTCCTAGATTTTTGCCTTTCTCAGCACAGTCCCTGCACACCAGTCAAAAGATCCCAGGCTGCGTACCTACTGCCCTGCCAGACACACCCCCACCACACCCAGGATGGACTTTCTGGGAAGTCTTCACATGGCAGCTGTCGGCCGAGGTGCCTGTGGTGGTGGGTTCTCCCATCGCAACAGCTGTCTGCTCCTGGCCAGACCTCTTGCTGGCGAGTGGGAAGGGGTGCAAGGGGCCACAGTCTTTGCCAGAAGGTCAGTGTAGCCAGGCGGGCCCTTGTGTGGCATGTGGAGCATGTTAAGGGACCCCAAGCTGGCGCCAAGCTGGTTTTTGCTGGGATGGGCGGTCAGCTTGTTTCCGGAAGCTTCACTGGGCAGGAGGTAGGGTGCTGCTGTCTGGAGCTCACCGGGAGCTCACGTGTCCCCAGGCGGCACAGAGTGGCCGGGCTGCTGTTCCTGAGAGCAGCCCCCAGACATCTCGGTGGCATCAGCAGGTAGTGGATGAACGTGGCATGTCCTGTCTGCGTGCGCCCGTGTGGGAGGGCACCTGCGTGCGGCATTTGGCCCCCCGCTTCTGAAAACCGCAACAGTCCTGCCGACAAGCGCTGAGTCCAGTCCCCCCAGAAACCAGCCTAAACGGCTAAATTCACATGTTCCTGCGTGCCGCTTGCTGCCTTCCCAGATGCCGCCTTTCCCCGCAAGGCCTGACCACTGATTTTTTTTTTTAATGCAAATTTAACATACTAATCAGGTAGTTCAAGACTGTGGTGTCCAACCCACACCCCCTTGGAACTTCCCAAGGTTCTCCTTTGTTTTCATTTGCATGCCTGTTTGCACTTGTTTGAAAGTTTGGGTCGAACGCAGGATGCCAAAGCTTGAAAACAGATCAGAAAACCACAGGGGGAAGAGATGGAGCCTGTAGTCAGCTGCTGAGTGGGAGCGGGCTCAACCGTGGCCGGAGCACTGGGCGTAGCTTCACTCTGTCCCCTTGCACATCGGGCCCCCCGTGCTGTGCTGACAGTCCCAGTAAGATGGGGGTGGTGACCAGACCGCTGGAGGAGAGGTGCCCTTTCACACACATGGCAACATGCCCATCAGCACGGAGTGGCCGCAGAATGTTTTGGAAAATCACTAGCTGACCAGTCAGACATGCCGGCTCCTGGTCACGCGTCAGCCAGACTTCCCTTTGTCCGTTTCCTCCTGTCCCTTGTCTCCCTCACACGTAGATTATGAAGATCCATGTCATGTGGGCTCCAAGGTCCTCTGAGCTCCTTGGGAACAGGTGGCGAGTGCCTGAATTACCACTCGAGAGGACACCCAGGCCCTCCGGCTGGCAGTGCTCCCCTCCAGGTGTGGGGCGCTTGCACAAGTCAGGTCCATCCGCAAGTATCTCAGAGAGCCAGATCCCGCCCAGAATTAGGCAGTGTTTTCACCGTTACTTATGGTCAGCAGCGTCTTAGATCCACAGACAGCTACAAAGCCAAATATTCGAGGGGTGAAGGAAAATGTAATTTGAGAGCACATCAAGAATGGAATCAGACCGACCAAAACTGCTAAAAGTTTGTGCAGTCTGCCCCTCTGGTCCCAGCTCCTTCGGTGATTCTAGCTCACGCTTCAGAGAAGGCAGAAGTGGTCCAGGGAACGCTCCAAGCAACACCCGTCTTGTCATCCCTCAACGTTGCGACACAGCCGTCAATTTACGAATCGCTGACCCGACCCTGGCATTTTTCTCCCGCATTAAAAGAAATGATCTCAAGTTCCAACATAAACGCATGACTTGACCTCTCTGCACAGGGGATGTCAGTTACCTACTCTACTACGACTTTTTAAAAAGATTTTGTATAGACACCAACAAAGGTAACAGAGGTTTACCGCCCTACTTTCTTAGATTTTATGTGACTCTTCATCATGGGTGCTCATTCCGAACCTGGATGGTTTGGGAGTCCAAGCTTTCACGTACTCAGTGGGGGAGAGGTCATCACGAAAGACGTCGGCCAGGTTTCTTGTGCCAATTTAAGTACAAATTTATCTCTTGCCGGTAGACCGTGGTCTCTGCAGATGGTGCACAGAGCTAACACGCATGAGGGAGCTCTGAGGCTGTCTGTGGTCCCTTATGGACGCCACTCACCACTCTTTGATTTTCCCCTAACTCAAGCCCACGCCGCCCCCCAGCCATCCCAACGTTAGGACCATGTCACGTTAAAAGGGCTCAGCATGTGTCTCTCTCCCTCCACCTTACTACTGGTTTGCTGAATTCAAAGGTTTCTCCCACAAGTAGGAAACAATCCTAGGCTACTTTTGAACTCTGATTTCCAATCGCTAAGCCACTTTGCTGTTGGACGGGTCCTTCCTATCTGGGGACCAGTTCATGTTCCCACCTCCATGTTCCATGCCAAAATACCCAGGTGTGGCCTAAGGACTAAATTCAATGCCTCCTATAGAAATTCAAGGAATGTTAGAACCAGGAAACTAGCTGTTTAGTTCAAGTTTTAAAAAGAAGTATATAAATATATATATATACACATAAATATATATACATATGAAATCATTTCAATGAGGACGAGCAGAGTTGCCAAATATTCCACATCTGTACAAAGTTACACTTCACTGGGATTCAGCTATTTTATGTAATTCTCTTTCTCATGCTTTTATGGTTCTTTTGGTAAATTCTGGTCAGGCGCATGCAGGACAGCTGCCGGGAACACACACGCCGCAGTCCGTCGACGCCGTGTCTCGCTGCTTGTTAATAACCTACCGGAACGCCGGTCTGATCGCCTCCAGGTTGTGGGTTATTTGAGTTCTCTTTGTTCGTGACTTTTCGCCCCTCACGCCCAGCGGATTATAAGAACATGTGCCCCCCGTTTTCCCCATTGACTCCTCTGTGATGAGGCCTCTCTCGTTTGATATCTGTACTGCTGATGTCCACCTCTTGTAAATAGTTCTACAATTAAATTTTTTGAGAAAAGTAATGTTTACTTTTTATTGGAGTGAAATCTTGTGTTATTTTAAACTGGGGAAAAATAACATAGACCAAAGAGTTTTATCGCCAAACAATGGCACCTTTCCCCATTATATATTTCATTGTTGAGCTATCCTCAATTTCTCTATCTACTAAGAAGAAACGGACACTTATTAAGGCTACAGATTTCATATGTATACAAAAATGGCACCGATTGAAATGAGCTTAAAACTAATAAATACTGCGGTATTTAGTTAATGGTTGTTTTAGACTCTCTTGAGTTGCAATGACAGGAGACACGTCGTTAGGTCATGCTGCTGAGTCTCAAACCCAGATGTAAGTGCGACAGGCGGGGTGCTGTGTCTCCAGCGACTCAGCCCTGCCTGAAACCGTGGGGCCTGCCCGGAAGAGGAGGCCCTGTCCGCCACCAGGCAGCCAGCACCAGCGGTTCAGTGTGCTTCATCTCTTGGGGGTGGGGCTGGCCGTCCCCCACGCCAGTGAGGCCCCGTTCCTCTGCTGCCTGTGTGGCCACACGTGCAGGGCCCCCTTCTTGAGCCTGCCCCCGCCCCAGGCCCCAAGGAAGCATGAACAAGCACAGCAGGCAGCCCTCGCACCGTTTCCTTCCCTCCCCCTGCTCTGGGTCGCTGAGGTTCGGAGGTGAGGCGATGGATGTGGCGACAGGGACGGGAAGAGTCTCTGGTGAGTGTCGGGACCGCTGAGTCCAGCCTCCCCCGTGCCTGCGACACGTCGGGGGAGGTCATCCCCTGCAGCCCCGGTGGGTCAGGTGAGACGGGGCCGAATCCCTGCAGGGTCCTTCCCGCGGACCTCCTGGGCTACCACCCACGTACAGCAGTTTTCTCTTCTGAGAGAAATTACAGACACGTCCCTAATACTTGAGAAAAGAAGGCTTCGTGTGTATATATGCATTTTTAGTCCCGTAACCCTTCGCTGAACGTTCTCATTCGCTCGGCATTAGACTGAAAACTGCACTTTGGTCCACGTGTGGTTTAGCGCTGTTTTCCCAGAAGAAAGTTACGTGATGTTCATTTTGAATGTGTTGACGTTGCCTGTCAGGTGTAACAATGTGGCCGGGAAGGGGGTGGGCGGCGGTGAGAGCTCTGCTCATCCACTCAGCCCCCCGCAAGCCACAGCACGCGCCCGCCAAAACGGCCTGTGGATTAGAAACAACACCATGAAAACAAGAAATGATGATGAGGAAAAGTCAGACGCACCCATTTGGATGTTTTCAGCTTACTTTCCATGATGCGACATTTTAAATGAGTCCCTTTGAAAATCAGGGCACTGGGAAGATCTCTGCTCTTTATTTGTGTTTATTTTTATTTCATGAGCTCTTAAGTTAGCATCACTAGTACAGTCAGAGAATTGTTACTTGATTCCTAATTATGGTGAAGGGCTCCACGCAGTTGTGGTATCGGGCAAGAAGCAACAATTTCGGAAGATGAGACCTCAAGCTTCGGTGCCTCGCCAAGTCACGCCACCTTGAGTTCCAGGAGCGAGCCATCCAGCTGTCATTGTGGTTTAACATGGCCGAGATGGATTTTCCCCGGAACAGTTAGAGTCCAGGGCCGGTGAAAATCCATTTCCACATGATCTCATCACACTGCTATGGGCTTTTACAGCATAGAGCATGAAAAATTCAATTTTCTACCCACAACACACTCCGCAAAGCCGAGATTCAGTGACTGGACAGACCACGTTCGAAACACACCCACCTCCGTGTGTGTCTCCGCCGGCAGGTCTTCCCGTCCCACCCCTGCGGCCCCCAGCCCTTTCCTCCAGGCTCCCCAACCAGCCTTTGCCTGTCTCTCCCAACACGGGCTCCTGTCCTCAAGCACCGCGGACGCCGCGTTTCGGGGCTGGTGGCCGGCGGCCCTCCTCTGGCTCCCGTCAGCCTCCCCTGTCAGACCAGTCCCATGGCCCTCCAGGACTCCCTCTCCATGGTGTCCTACTGGGCTGATCCTTGTCACCTGCCAAAATGCTGTCTCTACACTCAGACCCCCCAGGGCCGCTCCTGGTGAAACATCCGAAGACTCCCGTTCACGTGGTTGAGACTCTCCCATCTCAGCCTCCCTGTCTCCGGAGCTCCCAGCGGGACAGTCACCAGCAGTTTCAGGTTCATGCAGCATCCAGTGTCACAGCTCTGCCCTGGGACCTGCCACCCCCTCCTGCGGGGACCTCGCCTCCACGGACATACCAGACTCCTGCCAAAGCCTTCCCGTGACCTCAGCCATCTCCCGGGAGGGTCACCCTCATCCTCCCCTCGGGAACTGACCCCTTTCTTTCTCTTTCCCCAAACGATGCTCAACCTTGTATCTAATCTATCATTGTATGTCACCTGTTCACTGGCCTGAGATCAGACTGTGAGCTTTCTGAGCACATGAAACATTGAAATCCTCTCTCTGGCTCCCACAAAAGCGCGTGACAAAGACCATACAGTCGCACGTACACTTGTGGGTGAGCCTCTGGGTGAATGATTGGGTTAAACTCTCTGTGTCTCTACCGGCCGTTCACTGACTCCCTAAATGTTCTTTGAACAACACTTAGGTCCTGGGCCCTGGAGACAGTGTGGTTGACACTTAGGATTTCAAGCACATGTTCAACTCTAGTAATGTTGTTGGGTCATGAAGGGTCACAGATGCTTTTATTGTACTTACACGCTAACGAGCCAACCGTACGATCGACTTCCCAGGGGCCCGGAAGCCCCAGTGGGAATGGGGGGTACACGCACCATGTTTGCAGCACAGTGGGGGGCGGGTCAGTGCATTTGGGGGCCCTCCAGTATGGATAACAGGATGGAGGCCTGATCTGAGGCTCAGGAGGAAGAGTCCCAGAGGACGTCTTATCCCGACACCTGCAAGGCTTTGTCCTGACAGTGCAGAGCTCCCAGGTGCCGGAGCCCTGGTGGGAGATCGCCTGCGGGACAGGCTTCTCTTAACCCCTCTCTCCACGGCACTCACAATGTGCGGTCTGTCCGTGCTGCTGTAACCCGAGCCACACCGAGGGGGTCCCCAGGCGCTGAGTGCACCCCGGCTCAGCCGGCCCGAGCTGGTGAGGCACCTTGCCCGGGCCCTGTTACTCCAAGGTGACTTTCCTTCATTAACACTGGAATCTAATCCTAATGAATCTTCCGTGACACCTGCTAAAGTCTCCCCTCTGCCCATTCTCAGTGGTCTGATACTCACTAATGATATCTGGCTGTAATTTGGCAAAAACATATGAAGTATTCCAAATGGTTAGCTCTCAATAAAAGCTTGTATCAGTTGTATTCAGAGAAAACAATGGCTTCATGAGATGCTGCAGACAAACCAAAATACTAGAGGCTTTTGCCTCTATCTCCAATGAGCCATGTCCCTGAGAAATACCCGCCTTCTGCATTTGAAACATGACAAATTGAGGCGTCCAGACGTGAGACAGAGATCAGGGTTTTGAGCTCAACGATTCCTTGGACACACCAGTTACAGAGCACCAACTGGCTCTCACCACGACAACCAGGAAGAAATGTGGGGCATCGGGGGTACTCAGTCTGTTGAGCATCCCACTTCAGCTCAGGTCACAATCTCACAGTTTGGGAGTTGGAGCCCCTCGTCGGGCTCTGTGCTGACAGCTCAGAGCCTGGAGCTGCTTCAGATTCTGTGTCTCCCTCTCTCTCTGCCCCTCCCCTGCTTGTGCTCTGTCTCTCTCTATATATCAAACATAAGTAAGCATTAAAAAAAAGTATAAAAAAATTGGATGCGGAGCCTTCATTTGAGGTAAGTAATGGACACGCAGCAAACCTGTTCTGTAGATTTGGTCATTAACAAAGACAAGTGCCACAAATCGAGCAGCAAGTTTGTCTCTGAAGTGAAACCTCTTTTGTCCTAGTTGGCTAGGGACATTTTAGCTTCAGACAAATGAAACCGGACTCACCAGGGTGGTCACTGTGGTGAGCCCGGTGGGCCTGCCCTCGTGGCACCGAGGGCAGCGTTCAGAAGCAGGGCCCTCGCAGACCTCGGCTGATGGTGACAACTATAAGTACTGTCATCACACACCGATTTGTACCAGACACGTAGAGTCAATGTTGTTTTTGCATATCGATTTTTGTTCAAGGGATTTAAATAAACAGGCATTGGTCAGACAACACTGTACTTGAAACTGTGAGCATTTTGACATGAGCTGTCACAAAATGACAGTGGCCTTGGGAACACGCAGCAATTACTCTATTCCATAATGAGCAATTCTCTTCTGAGCTAACCTGCACGGCACGACTCTGGAAGTAAACTCCAATAGAAAAATTGGCATCGCAAATGGACCAGGAGGTAACAAATCTTGTATTTAAAAAAATATTTTTAAAGTTTTACTTAGTTTTGAGAGACAGAGACAGCGTGAGCGGGGTAGGGTCAGACAGAGAAAGGGAGATACAGAATCTGAAGCAGGCTCCAGGTTCTGAGCTAGCTGTCAGCACAGAGCCCATCACGGGGCTCAAACCTACAAACCGTGAGATCATGACCTGAGCTGAAGTCGGACGCTCAACCAACTGAGCCCCCCAGGCGCCCCTACAAATCTTTTATTTTAATCCCTAGTTAAAATCAATCCATATTTCTTGTCTCTAGCAAGGTATTTGTGTGGGCGGCAGCTGCCGCCGACCAGTGATCCTCACCCGTGGGTCCTTGGCATGGACGGCCCTCTGTAGCCATTAGCCCAAAAGGACCTGACTGGTGTCCCTGGCAGGAAGCTCTGTGTCCGGTGGTGTAGACCACAGGAATCAATCAGGTGCCGATGCGGAATGTCAGGACTTGTCCGCACTAGCTCATGGGTTATATAATTACAGACTTAATTCTTGTTTCAACGCATAAACAGTTGCATTATTTCCAGTCCACTTTCATGTTTCACACCTTTTGAATGTGCTACACACAAGAGGAAGAAAGGAAAGAGGGATAGAGGCGCTGGAAGGGAGGGAGAGGCCCTGTCACCTGCGTGCCCAAGATGGAAAAGGTAAGGTCCTCTGGTTCACATCTGCCCCAACCCTGTGCCTGGGCTCAAGGCAGGAGGTCAGCGAAGATCATCCCAGGTTTAATTCAGTTGCTTTGTTGTTGTAAGAGGGGAACTGCGCTGCTCCCTGAAGTAAAGTCCTTGCTGAAGCTGAGTGAGCCCCCCAGGGGCCCGCTCCCCTCCCCCCAGG
>PJEM01016773.1:0-24525 GCA_004023845.1 Helogale parvula | reverse complement strand
ATCAGAAACTCTAAGAGGGAAGGGTGGGGGGAGGGGGGGGGTTCAAGCAATTATTTTTTACAAACCTGGGTGATTCTAATGCTTAGTGAAGTCTGAGAACCATTTGGTGCCTTCGTAGACATTTGTGACTCTTGTCAATGCCCTCCAGCCAGAGTGCATCAGGAACACACCCACACTTAAGCTGGTTGGGCTGATTACTCCTTGCAGTGAGAGCGGGGACACTATGGAAAACCCCCGGGATTGCTCTGTAAGGCAGGGCTAGAAGGACCTAGCATAGGATTGGGGCTTTGGGTGACTTGGGGGAGGGTTTAATGAAGTGACTTTTCACTCTGGATTGGGGGCTATTGGAAAGCAGAGGCAATTCTGTGATTGGATATCTCAATAAATACAAGATGGGAAAACTGGATCAAGGATAAAGCAGTAATTGGTAAAGGAGTAACAGTTAACTCATTAGCAGAGAGAAGAGGATGTTTGGTATTACATGGGCTGCACAATGACCTTGATTTGTCTCTGCTTAGAATTATGAAGTGGCCTTATTTTGTCTCATTTTATCATGGTCTGAGTGACCCTGTCTGATGTTTATGTTCTGTGAGATTGTTCTGTCCATCAGGAAAGTAACAGCCTAGCTGTGAGTGCCAGCTTTTAGCAACGCTGAGAGCTTTCCTAGCTGAGTCAGACCAGTTCCCAGATGTTAGGGGACTGCTTTTTTCTTTCTTAGGCTTTTACCCTGGGAGAAAGAGGAATCCACTGTAGGATTTTGAAAGAGAAGTGATGTGATCTAAGTTTTAAAAGAATAGGTCTGACCGCTGCATTGTGAAGAGACTGTGGGGCAAGAGAGGAAGCCAGAGGACCAGGTGGGAGGTGAGAAAAAGAGAAGATGGAAAGATAAGAGACCTGTCAGAGCACTTCAGGCAGATCTAAGAACTCTTGGAAACAATAGGACTTCCTGGGCCTCTAGGATCTAACAGATCTTTTCAGAAAACCATTAATCAAAGGAAAAGATACCACATTAGAAGTGAGGCTTGAGCAAGGTTCTTCTGTCTTTTTTGAAAAGAGCCCCTTATAGAAGACACCATCCATCCACACAGCTAATTCTCTTCATTTTGTCACTACGAATGTCTTGTAAGCACGGTGAGCACTTAATCTCAGTGTGTGTACGTGTGTGTAGTCATCATTTCCTGTGTGGAAGGTACATTGCTAAGAGTTTTATGTGCTTTATCATAATCAATCTTCACAAAACTTTATGACCTAGATAGAATCACCTCACTTCTACTGGTGAGGAAACTGAGGTTTAGTGTTGTATTACCTATTTCCTTGTTTCTGAGATCCTGTTGAATAAGAGATGTATTGAGAATGTTCTAGGAAAGAAAATACTACAAAATTAAATACAAACACCTAGTTTAACACTTATACCTATTTGAAAAGAGCTAAAATGTGAAATGGTATGCCCCTTAAAACGAGGATATGTGGTATAATTGGCTCCATTTTACAGTTAGGGAAACCAAGACTCAGAGAGGTTAAGTTAATACAGAAGGTGATGTCAGAGATCATGCCCCTAATCTCTGCATTTTGCAGCTTCTCTTTGTGTGTGTGAAATTGTGATGAAATTTTGTGATTAGTATTCTCTAGAAAACTGGAATTCTATGCCTATTGGTACTTAGTCATAAGAGGAAGATTGGGTAGTACAAACATTGGCTGACTTCTGGTAGAACCCCCTTCACATTCAGAAATTGTCATTGTTAGGTCCTGTAATCTAACCAGGCTGAAACTCACTTTTCCTCAAGCAATTGTATCTTCCTTGCTTTGTGCCCTAATGCCTGCCTGGGATAGTTTATCATACCCAACTACTTCCATCTCCTCCCCTCTTTCTGTCCCCAAAGACTGTAAGGTCCTGGCAGATAGCTGTCAAATCCCATTTATCTCTGTACTCCCAGTGCCTAGCATGCCTGGATTTATTCATGTCTTCATTCTTCTAATATTTGGTAAGTTGGCTGAGTGAATGAAAGTCTAGAGTGACCACACCTGTATGGAGAAGATTGTATACTGCACTAGTTCTCAGCCTTATTTGAGTTTCAGACTTAAAAAAACATCTGTTGAAAGATACAGATTTGTACCCAGGAAGATGTAAATGCCAACATATGCTATCCATTTTGTGTCAATTTCAGGAATGCTCATGGATTCACTGAAGCCCATTCCTTGATCCTAGTTTAAGAAACTCAAATGTAGTTGGAGGGAACATAATTTGCTACAACTTTTGCGCAAAATAATGTGACATACCTTTGACTCTATAACCTGATGTTGGGAAATTTGTTTCAAATTAGGTTTTTTTTTTCTTGGTGCTCTGCTTCTGATCTCTATTTATACCCTTTACTTTTATAGTTATTGGTCCTGTCAGACATACCGTTCAGGGATGAAACCCTGGTATTCCAAATATCAGACACATGTGTCCTTACCATTTACTTTGATTTCCCCCACTTTTAAATTGTGATAACTACACATAATGGACAATTTACTATATTAACCATTTTAAAGTATATAGTTCAGTGGAATTAAATACATTCATAATGTTGCCCAACCATCACTACTGCTCGTCTCCATAATGCTTTTTATCTTCTAGAACTGAAACTCTATATCCATTAAATAATATCTTCCCATTCTTCCCTCCCCTCATTCTATTTTCTGTCTCTGTGATTTTGACTTCTCTAAGTACCTCACTAATAGAATAGAGAGCCTAGAAAGAAATCCTTGCATATGTAGTCAAATGATTTTTGACAAGAGTGCCAAGACCATTCAGTGGGGGAAAGGATAGTCTTTTCAACAATGGTGCTGGGAAAACTGGATGTCCATGTGCAAGAATGAATTGTGCCCTTAATTTGGGGCACCTGGGGGACTCAGTCGGTTAAGTGTCCATCACTTGACTTCAGCTCAGGTCGTGATCTCACAGTCTTGAGATTGAGCTCACATCAGGCTCTGTGCTGAGTGTGAAGCTTGCTTGGGATTCTCTCTCATTCGTTTTCTGCCCCTTCCCGCCTCCCTCATGTACTTTCTCTTTCTCTCAAAGTAAATAAACATTAAAAAAAAATGAATGAGACCCTTATCTAACACCATATGCAAAAATGAATTCAAAATGGATTGAAGACCTAAATGTAACACCGAAAACAATAAAACTCCTAGAAGAAAACATAGGGGGAAAAAACTTCATGACAATTGGATTTGGCAGGGACTTCTTGGCTATGACACCAAAGGCAAAGAAAAAAATAAGCAACTTGGACCTCATGAAAAATTTGTAAAATAGGTACTTCAAAAGCCAGTATCCTTGACTTAGATGCATGGAGCTTTTGTTGTTGTTCATTGGCCTGCACGGTATGCTGCATCTCAGACGATCCTTCCACAGACATCCTCCGTCTTTGATGGCCCTGTTTTCATGACCTTAAGAAAGAAAAGAAATTGTAACCTTTCTTTCCTAAACAGTTCTCTTCTTATAAGGATTTTATATAGCCTCTCTGTTTTCATACTCTATCTGACCTGGCATAGCCTTTTTGTTATCTTGCTGCTTTACTGGTTAACAAGTAAAAAAAACTGGCAATACTCAAAGAAATTGTTGAAGGAATTTTATTTAGCAATTACAGCATTGTGTATGGTGGTAGAAAATTGGAGAAAACCGTTGTACCAGTTATGAATGTACTGCCCTTCAGCTCCACATCACCAAGTCCACCATTCACTGCTTGCTCTGCTGTAAGAGAGCTGGACCTGGTAAACATTTTTTCCTTGCTAGTGGGCACGATACTACGTTTTATCAATAGAGAGCCTTGGAGAGATACTACAGGAGGAAGAAACTTCTCTTCCTGGTTCCAGTGTGCTTTTGTTCTTGTGCTGTGTGGCTGCCAGTGGCACATGGGGGCTATCCAGTGGTGCTGACTGTTTCAGTGGTGTCTCTATGGACTGTTGAGTTGCAGTGGTGTCTCTGTGAACTGTTTTCCATTGAGTTTCAATGGTACCCCTGCCACTGAAACAGTTTGCCATTGAGTTCTACCACCAGCACCCCACAGGGTGGCTTCCTGGTATATTCTGCTGGTCCACTCAGAGGTTAGATGGTCAGAAGTGATCAGTAAATCTCCCAGAACCCCCTCTGGAGACTTCCTGGCCATTTCCACCAGCATCTAGGGTCGTTCTCTAATTGCCTGGTCTGGCCTGCAGCTGATTGGATTTCTCTACCACCCAGTTGGTCATGGCCACCCCTTATTCAACAAGTTTTGGATCTCAGCCCTGGAGGTGAGCGACTCTTCCAAGTTTGTTTCTTCCTTGGGTGCTTTGCCTTAGCCCTAGATGCGGTGGCTGCTCCTTAGATATGCTATTTCTATATTATGTGGAACTTTCTACCTGTTTCTTAGTTAATAATTCTTTTTATTAGACTTTCTCTGTTGAATTTACCATGTAGTTTCTGTCTCTTGACTGATCTATTCATCGTTAGGAGAAAGAGGAAATAAATGTGGAGTATTATGCAGGAATTAATAAAAGATAAGTTAGATTTCTGCTTCAGCCTAAGAAGGACCAACTGCTACAGCAGTTGCCTTCTCTCCATAAATAAGTCGAAAACTGCACGAACTCTATGAAACAATTGTTTTCAGATCTTCCATAAGAAGCCGCATAAGACCATGAACTTTGACAGACAAGAAATAAAGGAGATGGGCCTTACAAATGCCCCAGCCTACTGCCTGGAAGTGGTTTTCAGACTGCAGCACAGGGGGGTTACCTAACCTGAGACTAGTTTTGCTGAGTTGTAAAGAAAGATACCAGGGTACAAAGGAGGCCAGAGTGCCAGGAATTTGCCGGATGGAAAGGAGAAGGAGCTTCACAGAGAAAGAACTCTGGAGATCTTGGTAGGGGTTCTTGCAGTCTTTGGCTGAGTTGGTGCATAGATTGGCTAAAACTCCATGAGTAGGGATAAGGACCACCCAGACACAGCAGCCAAACGCTTCTGGGAGCTCCCAAAAGTGCTAGGAGTTGTGGACAATGCCCCAGCATCATAGAGAACACTCAGGTGGGCAGTAGAGGGGTAGCTCATTAGTGGGGATAATTACCCCCAGAGTAAAAGCTGCCCTTTGTCCACCATAACAAAGCTTCAAACAAGCCTCAGAAGAATCAAACTGATCCCAAGCATCCCAGAAGAAAGTCCCACACTGCTGAAAGGAATAAAATGAAGTCCAGCACATGGCCCTGTAAAATTCACCATGTCAACATGCAACCAAAATTTACCAGGCATTCAAGGAAGCCGGGAAGTATCACCCAAAATGAAAAGAGAAAAACCAACCATCAGGACAACCCCAGAAATGACAGAGATGATAGATTCACAGATGGAGTGCCTAAAATGTTTACTAGCAATCTTATAAAAATGTTCAAAGTTGCAAAGGGAAACATGAACATGATATGGAGAAAAATGAAAGAACTTTTTAAAAGACACAAATTGAAGACATGAAAAATACTACATCAGATAAAACGTGCACCAGATGGGGTTCACCGAAGATTAAGACACTATAGGGGGAAAAAATGAATGAACTTGAAAAAGGCAGCAATGGAAACTATCCAAAATGAAACACAAAGAGAAACAAAGACTCAAAAATGAACAGAGTACCAGCAAGCTGTGGGACACGTACATGGGACATGTACGGGAGTCACAGAGGCAGAAAGGGAAGCAGAAAAAATATTCAAAGAAGTATTAGCCAAATATGTTTCCAATTTGATGAAGACCATTAAACCCACAGCTCTGAGAAGCTAATCGAACCCCAGATAGAAGAAACTTGTGAAAAATTACATAGTCACATCAAAATAAAATTGTTGAAAACTGGTGATAAAGGCTTTTTAACAGGCACGTACCATGTGATTCAAATACTCCTCCCGGTGTTTATCTTAGAGAAACTTAATGTTCACACACACAAAAACCTTTGCAAATACTTATAACATCTCTATTCTTAATAAACCCAAACTGGGAACAACCCAAATGTTCTCTGACAGGTAAATTGATGAACTGCTATGTCCATGTAATGGAACATATGTGCATTCAATAAAATAGGACAAACTACTATACAACATGAATGAATCTCAAAAGCATTATTTTCAATGAAAGAAGCCAGTGAATGAGCTTATAATTCTCTTTACCTGAAGTTCTGGAAAATGCAAGAGCAGATCAGTGGTTTCTGAGGGGCAGGGAGTTCAGGAGGAGGAGACCAATTGCAAAGGGGTACCGGGAAATTGTTGAGATAATTGAAGTTTTTTGTCTTCAGATTGTGGTGGTAGTTACGAGATTGACGTATTTTTCAAAACTCATCAACTGCACACTAAAAAGGAGAACATTTTGTCATATGTGATTTATACCTCAATAAAGCTTATTATTAAAAAAAAGAATGTGGTTAGATTTTTTTTTTTTATCCATTGACCCAAGAGGCTGTCCATGATGTATTATTGTTAACAGGAGAAAACCAGGTTGCACGGTAGCATAGGTAGTTTGATCACCTTTAAAAAAGCAACACTGAACAAACCCCTCTAAATCCCTCTATATGTGTACTCATGTTTGCAAGCTCAGGGAGGATTCTTTGGCGGAAGGGTACACACCAGGCTTGGTTACGTCATGGGGATGGAATTTGAGGGGGGGAAGGGGGAAGGTTGTTAAATTTTTCTTATATGTCTTTGGGTGGTTCCATATTTTACAATGAGCACCTGTTATTTTTATAATTTAAAAAAGTGATGAAAATAAAGAGGATATAAAAATAACAAATAGGGAGGTGTGTCTGTAGGAAGAATTCTGGTGGAGAGAAGGGTCCATTGTGACAGTACAGGGAGGTCAAAGGGATGAAGATGAGGTCATCAGACTGGACAGAAAGATCTTTCGTAACCTCTGAGAGCATCTAAGTAGTGGTGTGGGAGCCAAAAGACATGATGTGATATATGGAGGAAAGATGGAGATTGGGAAGAAAGGGCCACGTGTTTAAAAAAGTTTGGTCGTAAAAGGAAATTAAGAAACAAGTTAAGAAGGAGGCATAGCATCAGTCGGAGGTTTTTGTGAGGAAAGGACAAGGATACTTGTGGCTTCTTGAAGGCCAAGAGAAGAGAACCAGCAGAGAGTTACTGACCAAAGGTATTGAAGAATGGTATAAAATGGTGGTGACAGAGCCTTTGAGATGATGTGGGCTTTGCAGGGACAGAAATAAGAGATGTCTCACTTTGCTAGAATTCAGTTTATTCCATTCACAGCTGTCATAGACCTAGGAACACACCAATCCCTGTCTGTAGTCTAAGGAGCCCAGCTTCCTAACAGGTAACTGGGCCCCTAAGTCCTGGCCCTGATATGGAGCATCGGCTGTGTCCTAGTGCAAGTCACTTAGGCTCTCTACGCTTCAGTCTTGTGATTAGTAAAATGGACTTGCCAATAATACCTCCTTCATGTTTTGCTGTGAGAGAATACATACAAAAAGTTTAGTTTTGCTCCTCAGCCACTAGTCTGGGGGTAGTATCTCTGACACGTTATGAATCTGGACCATATGACCAATGATGTCACAATGCCCTACTAGACTTCAACTTCTCCACTAGGGTGTTGTGGATCCTTTGAAGCCAAGGACTGGAACTGACATGCAAGACTTCTACCTACTGAGGGTTTCATGAGCACACTCCCTTGCCAAGATCTTGGTGAATAATCTTTCACTGTACAATTGTATCTTAGACATTGTTTTACTTGTTATCATGATCGTGCTTGGCTGGATGCTTTTTGTAGGACTTGCATGTTACATGGGCACATTTCCAGAGTCCATGGTAAGTAATGACCCTGCCTGTGAATCCCTGGTAGTAGGTAGTCAGTCCTGGCTCTGACTCCCCCTCCCAGCCAAGGTTTCTGACCAAATGGGAAACTTCATCACTAAGTAGAGGTCAAGGTGGAGTGAGAACAAAGTTTCTCAGGCTACTTCTCAACCCATTGGGATATCTTTCGGTTCCACCCACTCCTTGAGAACATAACATTACTTATTTCATATTTATAAGGGCTTTGCCGGAGACCGTGGATTTCAGGCAAAGTAGATCAGTGGTCACTGGCTGGAAAGGGAAGGTGGGCATTGGTGGGACCTCCCAACAGCCACAGTCACGTACAGAGGCAATTACCTACTAGGCCAACAAGTAGAACCGCTTCTGCCTTTAAATTTCTTTCTGACTCAGCCTCCAACTCTGAAGTGGAAAGAGAATTGGCCTGTTCAGGAGAACAGGACACGACTGAGGAGCCTGACTTTGGATGAAGAACCACAACTATGAGTGAGTGGTCAGGTCTGCTGGACTCAGTCCCTCCCTGTCCAGAGAACATGACAACCCCTTGAAATCTCAGCAGGGGGTTTATATTCCCCTGGGAAGCAATAAACTGTAGAAGGGGAAGTGGTTTGAGATAGATGGTGGGGAAAGAGAATTTAGTGAGCACTGCTTTGGACAGCGGGCCAAGGCTCAAAGATTTGTTAAGCCCATCTCCTTGGTATTCTTTCCAAAGACTGTTCCCATCTATTAACTTATTTTCTCACAAATTCTGTAATAAGTTGGACCAGCATTTTTAGTACCCTTTGGGCAGATCCCAAGACTGGGGTTCAAGTCCTAACTTTGCAACTCACTAGCTATGTGATCTTGGGAAAGTTTAATCTCTCTAAACCTCAGTTTCTTCATCTGTATAATGGAGATATCTCAGTATCTTACTATTTTTGCAAGAATTGCATCTGGGAATTCACAGAAAGCATTTGATGCAAAGCATTTACTAAATACCAACTTAACAACTAAGCAAAATAATGAACTAGTCTCCAAAGATTTACTGGGGACAATAACCTCAACTATTTACCCAAGGCCATACAAATCAACTCCTTTGAGAAGCTGGGATGGAAGCATAGTTCTCGGGACTTAATAGCCTCTTGCACTCATTCCACTAGACCAGCCTGCCTTTAGGAAACATGAATAGCAGTATCCTTTTAGCAAACATCCCCTGGGTTTCTCCTCTCCCACTCCCTTTCACTCAGATCTGTGTTTTCTAAAGTGTTCCCATTGTTAAAGAAACTTTACTCTGGGAGTCTTAGTAATAAATGGATTGCAGGAAGCAGGTTTTCTGGGAAGCTACTCTGAAAACCAGTGGTATCAAGTCCCAACTGCAGGTACACTGAGAGCAGGGCATGAGGGTTTTTTCCCCCCAACCAGCCCCAGAATTTCTATGCAAGTGTTGATCCAACTTGGCCAGACCATTGTTGGGATGAGGATGTAGATGGAGGCCCTGGGCACTTGCTTAGCTGAGCCACTGCCACCCTGATCCCGACCAAGCCACTGGAAATGTTCTGTGCCTCGGTTCTCCAGCTGTGGAATGAGCGCAACAGCCTATCTTCCTCCTTTTTTCTTTCTGGGGAAGGGAACCCTATGTGATGAGGGTTTAACTGTGGCATTTCACAAAATGGAAGATTTTGTGTGTGCATGAATAGCCAAACAATAGTATATGAAGTAATTGCTCATAGCATACCTAGCCGATCCTCCCAATTAATCCAGGGTATGTTTTGTTTTGTTTTGTTTTGTTTGTTTGCATAGCAATGCTTTTTACATCTGATTGCATGAAAGCCACAGTCAATATTTTGACAGGGAATGAGTTAATATTAAGTTCTGATGCCAGCTAGATTCTAACCATGTAGAGTCACCAGAGAACAGGGCCCTTCTACTAAGGGTTCTTTGGCCCCAACACACCAGGCATCCTGGCCAGTTGTCCCATAGTTACTCACTCTGATGGGTCCCTCCAAGGTCACAGGAGCTGACGTCACAATTGGTGTCTAAGCTCTGTCCCCTAAAATGGCCATGGCTAGCCATTTCAGTTCAGACTAGACCACGAAGCTCTTCAGCCAGGGGCTATGATGCTGGGTGACCCACCATCCGGTCTGGAGTGAAGACAGCCCCGCTCCCAGGACTCAAGGAATAGAACACCACACCTTTCAGAACCACCTGTTCCCCCAGCACATACCATCAGCTGAGCAGGAAGCCCCACAATGATCGTTGTCTTATGGTTGCTTCTCATTGCAGGAACCATGTGGAAAGGATATAAGTATCCCCCTGGAGGGGTAAGTGTGCTTTCAACTTTGTTCTCTCTCCCTTCTTTGAAATTTATTCCCCCAGATCAAGGAGCTAAGCATCAAAATCCAACTCTAGTAACTTTAGAAACAAATAGTTTTTTATTAAGAAAGTGGTTGTAGCTTACCTACTTCTGTTACTCATGGAGAGTTCCTTCTTTCATGTCTTTCTTTTATACATATTTTCCTAAGAGTCTTTACTCTTACATTTTTCAGTTTCCTATAACCTGGAGGTATAGAGGTAAAGACTCAGGCAAATATGTTTGACATGGGTGACCTAGTCTTGTGCTCAGGGGCCATTTCGTGGGATTGGTCTTAAGTACCATTTTTTATTTTTTTAATTAAAAAAATTTTTTTGTTTTTATTTTTGAGAGAGAGAGAGAGAGAGCGTGTGAGCTGGGGAGGGTCAGAGAGAGGGAGACACAGAATCTGAGGACAGGCTCCAGGCTCTGAGCTAGCTGTCAGCACAGAGCCCAAAGTGGGGCTCGAACCCACGAACTGTGAGATCATGATCTGAGCCGAAGTCGGACATTTAACCGACTGAGGCACCCAGGCGCCCCTTAAGTACCATTTTTTAAATCAACCCAGACCAGCAATTCACACTTAACTCTCCTTCATCAAGTAAATGGTGGTCTATAAAATGGCTCTGGTGCTAGAAATCTTCTCTCTTCCTGTTAAACCTTGGATATTTGTCCTTTCTCTACCTCCTGTCCCCTCCCACATGTCTAAGCCCCTCTGGCAGCTGGGATCAGAGACATTAAGTAAGAGACAGAATTGGACAAAACCACTTTTGCCTGTCTTTGGCAAGGAAGGCAATCACCTCAGCCCCACACTCTAGCAAACACTAGATAAGGCCCAACTGACACACTTTTTTCCTCCCAGATCCCGGTGGAAGTAAGCAAAGATGATCCTGGAGAAGTTATGCAGCTCTGAAGCTCACCTGACCAGCTGTACAGTTCCTGTTGTTGGTTTTGCATAAAGTAATTGCACATTATTTTGTCACATTTTAATGTAGAAAGTTACCATACTTAAGACTAGTATTTAAGCTAGTATTGTTAGCTCTAAACAGGGAGATGGGCGTGGGGGGCAGGTAGTTTGGGTTAGACTAATGTGATTGGGTCCCCTCTGTTTCAGTCTAAGATACCTAGTTCAGTTTGCCCCCTATTCTGTATCCTTGATAGAAATTCTCTACAGCTCCTTAGACCTAGTTCCCAGATAACAGTCTTTCTCCTGCAGCCAGGGCCCAGGCTCCAAAATATGTTACAGAAAAGGCTAGAGAGTGCAGCGACTTTCTTTTTTTTTTTTTTAATTTTTTTAGTGTTTTTTATTTATTTTTGAGAGACAGAGAGCGACAGTGAGAGCCGGGGAGGGTCAGAGAGAGAGGGAGACACAGACTCTGAAGATAGGCTCCAGGCTCTAAGCTAGTTGTCAGACAGAGCCTGACGTGGGGCTCGAACCCATGAAGTGTGAGATCATGACCTGAGCTGAAGCCAGACGCTGAACCGACTGAGCCACCCAGACGCCCCTGCAGCGACTTTAAACCTATCTTTTGAGGATACTTCTCTGTGGCCTTCTCACAGCTGTTATCAAGAACTGAAGGCTTACATTGTATGGAGAAGGGATGTTATTTTAATATGGGGTGCTAGATGCTAAATTAAACATTTTAATTCTTATAAGCTTCTGAGTTGAGCACTAGCCTCATTTAACAAACTGGCACAAATGAAGTTGAGAGGCTCAAGGATCTTAGCTGCACAGCTCCGGGTAGGAGTCAGGATCAAGATCCAGGCCTTTTCCTTGGCACGTGCCAAGGAGAGGAGCCAAACAAGAGACCGGACTATCCAAGATCTTGGCTATCTCTGGGCTCAAGTTCCCCCTTCACCTGAATATCCAAGAAGATACCTGATAACTCTTTTAGCAGTAACCGCTAAAACATGCAGAGAAACAAAAGCTCAGTGCTGTCTTCAACATGATGCAGTTTGAGTTTGAGACCAAGTATGGAAGTCTAAGTGTAAGACCCATGCAATTAATCTGGGTATTTCAGCCCTAGGATATTCCTCCTAAGTTTGGAATTTTCTGACCTTAAGAGAAGGGGGAGTGTGTACGTGGGAGGGTGAAGAACCCAACAAGAGCAAGTACTTTTAAAATAAACTGTATGCCTTTTCCCATTCTGTGGCTGTCTGAGTTCCATCGTTCATAAGTGCATCCTTACCACCAAAGTAGATCTTTTTGGTTATGTAAGTTAACATTTTGTTGAGGACTATTTAGCACACATTTGCTAAACTATTTTTAAATGGCCCTGTGCATTGAATGGATTGCCTTTTTTTTTTTTTTATGGAAAGAACAGTGAATTCAAAATCCGTAAGCAAAACTGTGTAATCTTGAGTCTAGGATACTATTTCTTTAAAAAAAATTTTTTAATGATTTATTTTTGAGAGCGAGCGAGCAAGCAGGTGAGGGGTAGAGAGGGAGACACAAAATCTGAAGCAGCCTCCGAGCTGTCAGCACAGAGCCTGATACAGGGCTCAGACTCACAAACTGAGATCATGACTTGAGCCAAAGTCAGACACTTAACTGACTGAGCCACCCAGACACCCCTAGGATACTAATACTTCTTACATGAGTATGCGTGTGCGCGCGCGTGTGTGTGTGTGTGTGTAAGGAGGCATACCCCATCTCAAGTCTGACGAGTCTACGAGGGTTTCTAGCTGGAAAAATGTTCAGGGTGATGAAAGAAGGAATATCTGAGTTTTGGTAAATAAATGCAAACCAGTAAAAATATCAATAAAATATTTTTAATGCCTACAATTTCTTTTATACATAAATTGCAAAACTTTCACCTGTATATGCAAAAGTAGATTCTCTTGCAGGTCAACAGCACCAGAAAACAAGCTAAACTATGTAAATGCTTTTTTTTTTAACTTGATTTGTCCATTATGTAAAAGACATGATGGATTTAATAACTTCAAAGAAATCTATATCCCATTCTTAATCATACACTAAACACCTGAATATTTATTTTATCACATCCACTCACAAAATAAATAGTAGTCTAATATATTCACCACATTGAAAATAAACCAACCAGTTTCTCTTCATATATTTATTCTCTTTCCAAACATGTTTTGGTCTCCTGCTATATCTCAGAAATGTACGTATAGCTGCTTTTAAGTTACAAAATAGAAAACAGTAATTTCTTGGAGAAAATCTTGGGGTAACATTAAAAAAATGAAATTTCGAGTTCCCGTAGACTTTCTTTTTCGTTAACAGTCTTTGAACCTTCTCACGGCACACATGTAAGGCTGTCTGTGACATGTGGTACCCTGGCCTCCAAATGGACGTAATTGCATTTATAGTTTAGAGAAAATACAAAGACAAGTTTTGAAAGTAGCCTTAAAAGTGCCCCTTGCTTTGACACACCAACATCAAAAGCAAGTGGGACTGTGCAATCAGAGCCATAGTTTTATGAAAACTACTTTCCTTTCACATCATCTGTTAGAGAATGCCACACCCATGATCATGTAACATTACAATCATGAAATAACATCACTACATTCGTGAATTAACATTACCCAATAAAAGGCACATCTTCAGATATTGAATTAATAAAATCAAAACAGTAGAGGATACATTAAAAACCAAGCACTTAATTTGTAAACCTTGATAAAACAACAGCTTATTCCAGTTTCTTCAAAGGTTTGTGAGCTTTTTATAAGAGCAATTAGGAATTGCAGAACAGAATGGAAGACAGGATTTGGAAACAAGGCCAAGATTGATTTAAAAGACTTTCTCAAGACTTTCTTTTTAAACGAGCTACAGAAGTGCCCTTTTATAATGTTGATGCTGAGGAATAATAAAGTCAACATCTGTAGAAGAAATGCGCTCAAAAGTGATAGATGCCTAAGGACACGACCTGACTCTTCCTATCAAGTTCTGGAACTTTTATCTAGCACAGTGGTGCCTTTCTGTACAAATAACTGCACACTGAGTAAAGTGCTAGTATACGTTAGGCCACCAGAAGTCTTCCAGCTAGGGTAAGCACTTGACTGTAATAGGTTTCCAGAGTCTAAATATTGAAAAAATATATCCAGGAAAACAACTTTTGTAGGGGTGGGGCAGGGAGAAGCACAAAAGTGACAGCAAAGGAAATGTTCCAGATGGTTTTCCGACATGGAACACCACACTGCTTTAAGTCCATGTCACTGAGATGGGTGAGAGGCAGTCAACAGGATTTTCTGCCGGTGTAACAGTTCTTTGTAGATCTACAGAAAGGGTGTTATTCCTAGTGATGAAGACCTCTTCCAGAGGATTCAGCTTCAAAGTTAAATCCTTGCATTTCTGAAATTTGAAACTCAATTCAAATGAGTCAGAGTCTTAAGGGACAGGGTCAAATGACTGTCCCATTTAGGGAGGCTGACAACAGTAATGTATTCCACCCAAACTTGAAGGATAAAGAAAGCTTTATGGGTCAAAAGGACTCCACAAAAACGACTTCTGGAACTGTTCTTCAAGCTTACATCACACTATACCCAGCCCTCCATATTTAGAATCAAGGACAAATGCTCTCTGGCATCATCATCTCTCACTTTCTGTTGCTGACTTTTCCTGGAGACTTGGCTTCTCTCCAGCCAGAACCTAGGTCGGCCTGATTGGAACTGCCTTGATTTTGAGGCTTATGAGCTAACAAGTCTACAAATATGACTTGGAGAAAAGTGAGAATGAAGAAAGTTCCAGAGCCCAGTAAAGCACCAGTAGCAGGACATCCTTTTCTACCTGGGAAAAAATCTCTTCACAGTGCATAGTTTGAAATAAAAGTGCAATATGGGCGAGAAGAGAAGGTGATGCTCTCAATACACATGAATTTGCTTTTTGGTTTTTGGCATTAATTGCTAAAGAATTTAAGATAAAATGCAGTCATTACCATCAAGAGGTACACGGGCACCTTTTTCCAAAATATCTTTATAGAGAGGGAGGAGGGGAGTCTCACATGTCACTTTCTTATTTTTTAAACTATTACTCTTCCAAATCTAGTGTTTGAATAAAATAAGCATTTTTCTTCTTCAATATAAAAAATGACTTTTTCGATAAAAATCAATCAGCCACAGTGACCTTGTCTACTTTATGCTAAAGCCAACAGAACAGTAAATTTGAAAGGAAAACTTGGAAACATATTTTTAAACTAAATGTCATAACTCGTATTTTAATTGGAAAAAAATTTTGTTAATCGCCTTATTACCTAAATTAGTGAATAAGAATGCTCGGCATCCAATCCATGAAGAATGCAAACTACAATATAATTTATTCTACTTTTTACTTCAAAGTCACAGAGATGGCATCCATATGCTCATTATAAAGCCTACTCTACATTTTCAAGTTCTCAATCCAAACATATACATTAGGACAGGTCACTTTATTGCTGGCAACATTCATGGAAGGGCCAGGTTCCTTATTAAAAGACAAAGTCTGACTGGGAGCTGGGCAGTGCCCTACTCACACATCAGCAGAACATGAAGTCAAGAGGCAATCCTTTTTTTTTTTCCTTTTCAAAGTAGCAAAGAAACAACAGAAGATTGGCTGACAGTGAGCGGCCCCCCAGCTAAGAGTGCATAGCTCATCAGGATCAAGGCCGGCACCTGTGAACGGTTAGCTTCATAAGCGCACTCACTGGGCGATCTATCATCTGCATTAGCTTTAACCCTGGAAAGTATCTGGAAATACTTTATGCTCCAATGACAGCCTGCAAATAACAGTGCGTTCCTTCTCCTTGAGTACCAAGTATATACTAAAATCATAAAGGGGCTTCTTCATTCTGAAGGCGGGACCTCCTTGCAGCAGAGTGTCTCCAGAATTTCACAAAAATAAGAAAAGCAGCAGCTAACGCTTCTTCAGCTTCTTGGCCTTCCGACGCTTCATTTCTTCTTCTTCGCGTCTCATTTCCTCTAAGTCCTCCTGCATACCTAATCTTAAACTGTCAAAAAAAGAAGTATACATGACGTTACCAACTCTCTTTAAAAATTAAGAGTGAAATTTCAACTGGGAACCTATCTGGAAAGTGCTGAGGCATTAGAAACGCAGTGGCTTTGCCACTGAAAACAAACTAGCCAGGAATATTTTTCATTAGGAGCCTCTGCCACGGCCTCAACTTGTAGCAGAAGAAAGACCTCACATAAAACCTCAACACAAAATACCTTAACATTCCCATTAAAGTAATAAACTATAAATTGTTTATCACAATAGCTTTTAAAGATAAAAATTTATTCAATAAATAATATCCTATTCTTATCCCTTCCCATCACTTTAGTTTGATATTTTACGTAGTTACGGGAGGGGAAGGCAAGAGGGAAAAAGGTTTTCTATTCTGGGTTGAGGCTGAAGTGAATTATTTCACCAAGTTAACACTATAAGCAAAGTCATCCCTTATTACCCCACCCCAAGAACTTATCATTAGTTTTGTTATCAGGTAGTCAGATAGGAAACGGACAGAAAGAATTTCATATTCCTTCTCGGGTCCCCAAGACCAGCAGTGGTACAGGTTAGCACGACTGATATGTGTCTGATGTAGAAAGGGAATGAAAGATGGGGGACGAGAAACTAAGGACACGTTCCAGCGGGATCAGAGGAGACCTCCCGCACGGACTGTGCGCCCAGAAGGGTGAGGCCCTGCACTGAGCAACTTGTACACATTATCTAATACCTCACGGGTAAAAAGAGTACATTCTCATTTTACCCATGAGAAGACTGATTTAAAAGCATTTTTTTAAAGTTTATTTATTTTTGAGAGAGAGCGCGCAGGGGAGGGGCAGAGAGAGAGAGGAGAAGAGAATGCCAGGCAGGCTCCACAATGCCAGTACAGAGCTTGATGCAGGCCTCCAACCCAAGAACTACGAGACCATGACCTGAGCCAAAATCAAGAGCCGGACACTTAACTGAGCCACCCAGGGGCCCCAAGAAGACAGATTTAGAAAGGCTAAGGAATTTGTCTGAAGCTCCACAGCAAGTAACCAGGATTGGGATTCAGAACTGGGGGGCCCAAACCCCCTGCTCCCAATGGTGTAAATGAAGCAGCAAACGGAAAGGAATGATTAGGACATTTCTGCACAAATGTGTTACGTTTTGTGTTTACCTCTTTGCTTCTTCCTTCTGCTGCTCTTTCCAGCTACTCTCCATGTAACGTAAGGCATAATCACTTTCATCTTTGTATCTGATAAGAGGAAATCAATGTTGTTAGGGGAAAAAACCCAAATTCCCAAATATTTAGGAACTGTATCCTCCTGTTTTAAAAATCAGTATCTGTAACTAATAAAAACACAGTTAAGATTACTCTTCTTTTTTCGGCAAGGAGTGACAGAGACAGAGGATGGGTAGAGGTGGGTTTCTAAAGTCAAGGCAAATTAAATGAGCCCTTACTACTCCCTGAAGGCAATTATTCCTGAATCTAATGTCAATGAAGGCACCTAATCCAACAATGCTCACTTACCTCAACTCTAGTCACAGAATAGTTTATATTAAAATCCTGAAAGCTCATTATAGATAGAAATTATTTTGTACATATTAATCTCACTTGAGCTTCATGAGAAAGGAAAGGACTTTACAACAGAGACGGAAGCAGGCAGATTAATGGCCTGAACAAGAACATTGACCTAGCTAACAACATTACTAATATTAGATTTTTATTTAAAAAATTTTTTAATGTTTATTTGTTTTTGAGACAGAGAGTGAGCAGGGGAGGGGCAGAGAGAGCAGAATCTGAAGCAGGTTCCAGACTCTGAGCTGTCAGCCCAGAGCCCAACACAGGGCTCGAACTCACAGACTGGGAGATCATGACCTGAGCCAAAGTCAGATGCTTAACTAACTGAGCCACCCAGGCGCCCCCATTAATATTAGATTTATCTGATTTTTATTCTAATTCTTTTTACTACTAAGTAGCCTTTAAAAAAAAACCTACTTTTTCTCAGTATTGCCTTCTCATCTCTCATATCCATGGCTTTAAAGGAGGGGGCAATTTTCAGCTGATACGCACTATAATACGTCCCTTCTGTTTTACATGTATACTACCTCATTTAATCCTTCCAGATATCATCCTAAAAATAATTTTCTCATGTTTATCCAGCTAGTAAGTGGTAGAACTTCCATTCAAACCCTGATCTTTAATCTATACTAGTGTTCTCAAACTTTAATGTGCATTTGAATTACCTAGGAACCTTAGAAAGCTGATTTAGATTTGGGAGCTCTGAAGTGGGGCCTGAGAGCTGACGTTTCTTAACGCTGTGGTCGGGTGATGTCAGTGAGGTTGGTCCCATACTGACTGCTATCCAGGGACCACACTTTTGAGCAGTAAAGCTTTTTACATCAAAGAAAAGCAGATACCAGATCAGATCAGCTTTCAACATAGGTCTGTGGATGGCTTTCTGAGTTCAAAGCCAATCTAGTTCTGTTACACTAAGCTGCTTCACTCTTGTTAAATATACATCTTATAAAGGCAACGGCTTAAAAAGGTGTATTTTGGCATGCAACTACACAAAAAATTCTGAATTAACTGTTAGGTGCCAAGAGAGTAAATCTAAACAATTATCCAATGATTCCTAATTAAGAATTTTATTTAATGCCTCTACTCTTAATGTTTGTTTTTCCCCCATTGCATGAGTCATTGTGTCATTTCTCTAAACCGTCTATAGTCTTACTTTTTTCGGTCATAGCCAAAGATTTCTCGAATGTGCTTTGAGATTTCTTCCTGAGGTTCTCCTTCATCTTCGATAAAATCTTCCATTTCAGAGTCATATTCATCATCATCTTCCTCCTCTTCGTATTCTCGCTGCCTTTTGTAACCGCTAGGGAAGGGAAGCCTTTGAGGAACTAAGAACAGAAAAGTCATTATTTATAGGAGCACTGAAACTGAAAATAGGGGCACCTGCATGGCTCAGTCGGTTCAGCGTCCAGCTTCGGCTCAGGTCATGATCTCACAGTTGGTGGGTTCAAGCCCTTCATCAGGCTCTGTGCTGACAGCTAGCTCAGAGCCTGGAGACTGTCTTCAAATTCTGTGTCTCTCTCTCTGACCCTCCCCTGCTCATGCTGTCTCTCTCTCTCAAAAATAAATAAAAAACATTTAAAAAAATAAAAAAGAAACAAAATAGTCCCAACAAACTTTTACATAAACTGAGATTTTAAGAACTCATTAAGACAGTACCCTCAAAAACCAGAGCCAGCAAACTGGCCCATAGCATGGAATTATTACTAAACTGTCCCTGGTGCTTCACGTTGTCTACAAGGAGTAGAATTTCTATTTATCCCAGGGCTTACTAGAAGCATCTGTCACATCTTCTAGCTTAGTAGTTCCCTTTCTTCTGGATTTAAAAGACTGGCAAAGTTAAAAAAAAAAAAAATTACAAATAGCTTACAGGATCACTAACTTTCAACTCTGCCAAGAAAAGACACCAAAGGTAAGAACCTACCATCTATTGCCACAATAATTTCATTACATTTTTATTTCATTTTTAATTTTTTTTAATTTTTTAAATGTTTTTTATTTATTTTTGATACAGAGAGAGACAGAGCATGAGAGGGGGAGGGGCAGAGAGAGAAGGAGACACAGAACCAGAAGCAGGCTCCAGGCTCTGAGCTAGCTGTCAGCACAGAACCTGATGCGGGGCTCGAACCCACGAACGTGAGATCTGACCTGAGCCGAAGTCGGAGGCGTAACTGACTGAGCCACCCAGGCGCCCCTATTTTTAATTTTTAAAAATGTTTTGTTTATTTTTGAGAGAGAGAGAGAGACAAAGTGAGCAGAGGAGGGTCAGAGAGAGAGAGGGAGACACAGAATACGACAACAGGCTCCAGCTTCTGAGCTAGTTGTCAGCACAGAGCCCAAAGTGGGGCTCGAACCCACAAACTATGAGATCATGACCGGAGCCGAAGTTGGATGCCCAACCGACTGAGCCACCCAGGCGCCCCTCATTACATTTTTTTAAAGTCCAACAAAGTATGAAAGATTCCCAGAATTATGTGAGGCAAATGTGATAACCGCTACACTACAGAAACAAGATTCCCAGAATTACGGATCATTGTTCAAATGAGTAAATCTGACTTTAAAAGAAAATCACTACATTATCCTTATTTTGTTATTTTGCCAAAAGACTAAAACTTTGCAAAAGGCGGGCAGTGATCAATAGAGCAGCATCTGGAACAATGCTTTCTAGTCCTTGATGACAGACCCTCCTTTTGTTGATCTATAGTTGTTTTTAATATGCATGGCTTGTCTCCTTAGCTCAGGGTTTCTTTCTCAACTTCTGACATTTAGGGCCAGGTAATTCTTTGTTGTCAGCAGACTCTCCTGTGTGCTTTAGGATAATGGCATCCCTGGCCTCTATTTACTGGATTACCTGGGCCCAGTGGTGTCAGTCAAAAATCTCCAGTATCTCCAGATACTGCCAAATGTTCGCTGGGCATCAAAATCATCCTTGGTTGAGAACCAATATTCTAGTTGAACTAGGAAGGTAAAGCAGGGAATCTTACCTAAGTCGATTCCTAAAGGAACAGTAGCTAGGGCCTTGATGTTGCCCACTATAAGGAGCAGAAACGCAAGGGCAGTTCTTGGTACATCGTGGGTACTTAAAAAGTATCTATCTGATGAGTAAACAATGCACCAAAGGCTTCAAGCTTACAAATATACTCCAACTTTTGAAGCAAGCTAGTCCTCATGAAAAGGTAAAGATAAATGAATTCTTTGAACCACATAAGGCATATACACTCATCTTGGCTCACAAATCACAGAGCCAAGCTTAATGCACTTGGAGACATTACAGGGGTGAACACAGTGGGTCCTAGATAACTCTTTCTAAAGCCTTTCCCAAGTTATGATCAGTAAAGCAACTCAGGCACAGAGAGAGACAAAGCATCAGGATTCTATCAATACAGGAGTACATTAAAGGGCACATGGAAGGGCACATGGTCTCTGGTTATGTAAAGCGAAGTCTTCTTCTTCCCAATTTCCTAGTAACAAGGAAATATCCTTCGGGTGAAGGACAGTTTTACCTTGGGCAGATCTGTATCCAGACAACGAAGGCTTCATTCCATTCATCTGTCCATTGCTGGATCGGCTAATTATATTCTTGGAAGAAATTGTTTCTGAGACAACGGTACACTTGGGTTTTAGGGGGAGACCAGAGCTACTAACTGTTCGCCCAGGTCCCAAGCTGCTCACTGGTCTTCCCGGACCTGAACTACTGACAGTCCGTCCAGCTGGAACTGAGCCACTTCCTGATCGCCCAGAACCGCCAACTGGCCGCCCGGGGCCACCGACTGGCCGCCCAGGGGGACCAGAGCCACTCACTGGTCGTCGGAGGTCATGTGGACTGTTCACAGGCCGCCCAGGGCCACCAGAGCTGCCCACAGACCTCCTAGAATCGCCTGAGCCACTGGTGGGTCGCCCAGGGCCACTTGAACTGTTTGCAGGATGCCCAGGGCCACTTGTACCACTGAGTGTCCGTCCAGAGAGATTTAAGTCACTGGCTGGCCTCTTGGTCCCACTGAATGATCGCTCAGGTCCTGAGCAGGAGCTGCCATTCTGGCGCCTGGGCACGGGGCCAGAACTAACTGTGGGCCGAGCAGTTCCTGTGCTGGGCCGCCCGGGAGCTGAGCTGGAGCTGCTGCCTGGCTGCCTGACGACACCTGGACTCTTAGCTTTATTGTGTGGGGTAACCGCAGGCCCAGGCCTGGAATGGCTAGGATGGGGAGGAGATTTTTTGGCTTTGTGCTCAGTAGCAGATTTCTGAGGCCCTTTAGCAGAAGTCTTTGGGACACTTGGTGAATAAGTGCTGGAGTGGGGCTTTCCAGCCCCATTGAAAACAGGTCTGTCGTGGCCCTCACGTAGTAAGGGTTGGGAGCAATTGCCAGATCCCACTTTGGTCCTCTCTCCTGGCATGGATCTGGATGAAGACACACTTAAGTGTTTTTCATTGGCTGTACTGGGTCTGGATTTCTTCTCAGCGTGAGGAAGGGGTGTACCCCTGGAAGAAGGGTGCTTGCTAAGTTTTGTGCCCACGCTTTCCTTCGGAAAGGGTGCCTTTCTGGCTGGAGGTAGTCTTGCATCTGTCTCAGCTCTCCTTTTCCTCTGTTTCCGTTCCAGGAATTCTCGCTCCCTAAGTTCTTCTGCAGTCATAGGCCGCTCTTCTGTTTTCTTCACTACCTTGATCTCCACTGGTTCATACTGCTTTTTCTCGGCCAGCCTGAGTAGATCCGTGAAGTTCATGAGTGGTGGGGCACTTTTAAGGGGGACCTTTGGTTTGCTTTCAACTTTGGGAGGTTCTGGCTCCTCCTCATACTCCTGCTCTGACTCTGCTTGATTGTACTCTAAGAATTCATCTTCTTCTTCCATCTCATACTCTTGTTCTGTTCCCTGGCTAGTGTGGCTTTCTGTCACCTGCCTCTTCTTTGACTTCTCCTCAACGGGAATCCCATTGTAACCATGAAAATTATCCTTGGTCCTCTTGGCCATTGCTCTTGCCTTTTTATCATGTTTTAGCTCAATTCGCTTTTTCACTAGTTCTTCTTTTCTCCTTTTCTCCTCTAAAGCTAAAGTGGAGAAAACAAGAGCAAAATATTTCAGTGTCTGGAGGTCTCAAGTATGTTCATCTGAAATCAGTAGGTGGCCAAAACACAGGCAACATTCAAATTACAGTTTGAAGACATCTAGGAACCAAAGGAGGAAGTCCTTTCAACAAGTATCAGTTGAGTCATCTTTACATAATGAGTGGGTCACATATGGGCTTTTCAATATGACAAAGCAAGTGAGAGACTGGGGTGTTAGCTTTAAATATAGAAAATAATTCACACCAAATAAATATACAAAGTTAAAGAAACAGTAGGACCTACTTCCCAGTCATTATGAACTCTGAATACTTAAATGTATTAAATTAGCTTCCGTGTCATTTGCATGAGGTAAAACTATTGTTTGAATTTGCTGGTCCTCAAAAATTGTCCCTATTTTAACCTTTAAGATAGCATTCTTGATAATAATTAAAAAAAATAAAATATAAAATGTGTAGAAGCAGATTCAGAATGAAGGTCAAAGAGCAGAGTTCTTATTGGGACCTAGTGTGGCCAGCTGTAAGATATGGTCACTATTCCCAAAAGCACTAAGAGGAAATAAAAGATAATGTCCACACAAATGATCAGCATGAGAACATACATAATGCTCTAAATACAGCTGACTCAGACACACAAATCCATTAGCCTATTATGTTATTACAAGCATCCACTAGTTAAGAAAAAGCTAGTTGTGACGGTAGAAGACTTTATAATTGAGAATAAGGCTATAGATATGTACCTTTTTGCCTGAGTTCCTCTTCTTTTCGTCTGAGAAAAGCCTGAACGGCTGCAGACTGGACACCCTTAACTTTTGGGTCTTTTTTGGGAGGCCCCACTGCCAAACTATACCTTTTCTAAAAATAAAAAAAGTTTAAGTTAAAAGCAATCCAACTTTTTTTTTTTGGTTTAAAACAATACACATTTATTTTCTCACAGTTTCTTTTTTTTTTAAATAGTGTATTGTCAAATTGGTTTCCATACAACACCCAGTGCTCTTCCCCACAAGTGCCCTCCTCCATCACCACCACCTCTTTTCCCCCCTCCCCCTTCCCCTTCAACCCTCAGTTCGTGTGCAGTATTCAATAGTCTCTCAGGTTTTGCGTCCCTCTCTCTCCCCAACTCTCCTTCCCTCTTCCCCTCCCCCTGGTCCTCCATTAGGCTTCTCCTGTTTTCCTGTTAGACCTATGAGTGCAAACATAAAAAGCAATCCAACTTTAAAAAAGTATTGCTATTAGGTGTAAGGCACTGTACCAAGCAACACAGAGGTTTAAATATTGACTGAAAAACTGATGCTGAATAATTAAGAGATCATATAACTCACATGGGAAGCTCAGCTGTAAAACTTTGGTCTAAATATGATTGTGCGTGACTGCTTTTAGGCACAGAATTTCTTTGTAACAGCCTAAATAATGTGTAAGTGAAGAATTCAGAGAAATACTATTTTGGGTTATTTTCCCAAATAGGTACTTTGACTGGGGGACTTTTTTTTTTTCCATAATATTTTATTGTCAAATTTGTTTCCATACAACACCCAGTGCTCTTCCCCATAAGTGCCCTCCACCATCACCACCACCTCTTTTCCCCCCTCCCCCTCAACTCTCAGTTCATTTTCAGCATTCAATAGTCTCTCAGGTTTTGTATCCCTCTCTCTCCCCAACTCTCTCTCCCTCCTCCGCTCCCCCTGGTTCTCCATTAGGCCTCTCCTGTTTTCCTGCTAGACCTATGAGTGCAAACATATGGTTTCTGTCCTTCTCTGCCTGGCTCACTTCACTCAGCATGACACCCTCAAGGTCCATCCACTTTCCTACAAAAGGCCATATGTCATTCCCTC
>PJEM01016772.1:0-24526 GCA_004023845.1 Helogale parvula | reverse complement strand
GGGGTCGTTTCCCCGCCAGCGAAGTATCAGAGTGAGGACGGGAGGGAGATCCTGGAGAAACTTCCGCTGCCGCCGCGGGCCTCCGTCAATGGGCGGCAGGTTATAAGAAAATTTAATTTTACCTGCCATTTCCTTCTGGCCCCACGTCACTATGGGGGAGGAGGTTGGGGCACCAGGAAATGAAGTCGCTAGGTTTCCGGAGATCAGGCTACTGATAAGATTGCCTTTTCCTTATAATTTGCTAAGATATTCGTGAACTGATGGAGAAGCTGTCGGTTTAACCGTTTGTCTTCTGCCTTCGTCCTTGGGCTGCCTGAGTGCCCGGGGGCACCGCTCGCACGTCCCCTGGGGAGGGTGGGGGCCGGGCAAGCCAGCCCTGCTCGGCCCCCGCTTGCCTCTTGGTCCCTCATCATTAACTTCAACTTAACTCTCTTTTATTTTTTAAAAATGTTTATTTTGAGAGAGAGAGAGAGAGAGAGAGAGTGTGTGTGTGTGTGTGTGTGTGTGTGTGCGTGTGCACAAGCAGGGCGAGGCAGAGAGAGAGGTGGAGAGAGAATGCCAGCCAGCCTCCTTGCTGATGGCAGCGAGCCCGACGCGGGGCTCAGTCTCACAAGCGTGAGATCATGACCTGAGCAGAAATCAGGAGTCGGGCACTTGACCGGCTGAGCCCCCAGGCGCCCGACATGACCTGCTTTCAGAGGCGGCCTGTGAATTCGCCTCCCGAAAGTGACTCCCTGGCACTTCACACGGTCTTTGCTCTTCAGTCTGTAGGCCCTGCCCGCCACCGCCCGGCTGCCCGCCTGCTGCCCGCCGCGCCCAGCACAGGGGACCCCGAGTTGTCTGCGGCCTGGCCACCCTTCCCCACCGGCTCGGAGCTGGTCTTGGAGGCACGAGGAGCTGGGCACCGCCATCGTCAGGAAGCGCCGTCGGGACTCCGGTGCGTTTCCCCCGGGCCTCCCTCGGGTCCCCAGTAGCACACACATGGTGCAGGTGCTGTGCGCCAGCACCCAACCCCAGGCCCCCGTCGCTGTGGTCTGTCACCCCCATCCCCAGGACCCTGTCGCTGTGGTCTGTCACCCCCATCCCCAGGCCCCCGCGCCCACTGCCTGGTTTGGGACACATCACCCCAGGAGCCCTGCTGGCTTTTGTTCTGTGCGCTGAGCTCACCGGTGGAGTCCCGTGTCCGCGGGGACCTGCCGTCACACAGGGCCCCACCACAGGCATCCCCGAGACACACCTGCAGGGTCGGGCTAGCGGGCCGCCTCCGCCTTCCGTTTCTGGAGCTTATATCCTTTCCTTTTTCCTTGTTTATTTAGGAATGCAGAAACAAAGCGCCCTGATCAGACACCACCGTGAAAGGCGTTAATAGGTTAAAAGCAAAAGCAGATCAGAAGCGCATCCAGGTGCTGTTTTCGGTGGAGACGACACAGTCCCGCCTCAGGCAGGGCCCCTCCAACACCCCCAGGGGCCCCGAAGCACTCCATAGACACCCTGCCCCAGACACCCAGGATCCCACCTAAGGGCCTTCCAGCTGTGGCCACCGTGTGCGTGAAGGACGGTCCCGGGAGAAGAGACCGTTGGGTTTGCGGAAGCTGGTCTGGCCTCCAGGATGGGCTGCGGACCTGAGGTCATCCCTACAAATGACAAGCCGTTGAGAGCCGGTTCACTAGGACCAGGTGACCCGGGTCACTGGACGCACTGTTTGTAAGGACGGCCGTCTGTCCCCCACGCGGTTTTCAGGCCGCGGAACAGCAGCGCCGAGCCAGACGCGGAGCAGAGGCCAAGGCCAGCGCGCCTCCCCCACACGGGCAGGCGAGGAAGTGCTGTGGGGCCGTGAGCACGGGCCGCGCCTCACCCGCCGGCCCCGACGGGCGGCATGTCTCCGGTCAGGAAGCCACTGGCGATAGACATGCGACAGTTTTGGGGGGCGGGACCCTGCCATGGACGCTGGGGCATTTCTGGGCCTGCACTGTCCACAGAGAATGACCCGGACAGAGTTGAAAACGCACCAAGTTGGAAACAGCGACAAAACGCGGATTGAGGACCTGTTTGCACAAAGGGGATGGTTGTTAAAGAAGCAAAGGTCATCGAGACACGTCTGCCGTTACTGGGTTGGAATCTCTGCGGTGGCTGCTCCCTGCGAGGGTGTGCTGACAGAGACGCCCCGAGCGCCGGTTCCGGAACGGAGGCCAGTCGGCTGGACTCGCCTTTTAGCTGCGGCCCCCCTTCTCCCGCCAGTTGGGCCTGTGGCCTGCGGTGCCCGAGGGAGGCGGGCACACTCTCTAGAGGAGGCCGGTCCGTCCTATCAGTGGTTCTGGGGCAGTTTCATCCTTTAGGACCCCTCTTCTCTCTGCTAAAATCCAGAAGTAGGAAAAAATGCCCGTAGCCCAACGACTGATGCAACAGCCCCGTGCCGGCCTCCTCCTCACCCTCTGGGCTCCAGGGACAGAGAGCCTGGCTCAACATATCGGTCAAGGTCGAGCTGGATTTGGATTACAAATTGCAGTCGTCTGAGAGGCAAGCCACTGGAACGGGTACCCGACTGCGCTCCGCAGCCAAGATTCATGGAGACCGGGAGCACCGGCTTCACGGGGAGCGGGAGCACTGCCCGAGCCCTCCTCCGTCCGGTAAGTGCAGCCGTGCGCGCTCTCACTCCCTGAGACCCGGGCCGCGTGCTGGCGCCACGGGGTCTGGAAGGCTGTGTGACATGCGGGTGTTGTAGAACAGTCATGTGTGTGTCCGTGCGTGGTAGTTGCAGGGACTTTGTCCCAGAATTCACGGGAGGTTCCTGCCATTTGTCCGAGTTTTCAGACAAGAGCTAGATTTGCTTGCTCGGGTGTGCATGATCTGGGGAGGCGAAGAGAACCTCCTACGTTTGTTTCATGATTTTCAAGAAGGGGAGAGGGGTCTGGAAAGTAAGTGAGAGCGCCATTGGAACTGGATGGATAGGGTCATGGAAAAGAAAAAAGAGCACAGTAAATCAATATAGAGTGGAAAGCTGGAGCAAACCAGGCAGGACAGGGGCAGGAAGGGGAGGGGTGGGTGCCATGGGGGCTTGACCTCCAGGGGCAGGGTCCCCGGGAGTGCTGGGTGGGGCGGGCCTTCCGGAACGATGGGAAGAGAGGTGCAGATTCAACCAGACGGGGGGCTTTTACCTAAGAAGGTGAATGCGGCAGGTGAGGGGCTGGCCCCACCACGTGCCACGGGGCTCCTGGGGCGGGGGGTTGCAGAGTGGGGAGACGTGGCCTGAGCCACCCGGGCCTCTGCCCTGGAATCTTCTGGGGTCCCAGTGCTGTGGGCCCAGCGGTGGGGAGGCGCCGCTCAGGCAGTGACCGCCGTGCCGCTGGTCAGCGGGGCCCGTGGCCTGAGGACTGGCCGTTATTTTGCTATTCTGTGAATTCCTGTCCAGTTGATGAGATATTTTAAAATATGAAGCAGTTACTGTTTGATAAAAGAGAGGATTCGCGGTGCCCAGGGCTGCGGTGTGACTGGCACTGTCAGGTGGCTGAGGACGGGAGTGTTCTTAGAAAGGGATTTTGCCATTTATTTCGTGTCAACAAAGTGACCTATGAATTCCACCCTGCGGAATCTTTTCCTAAGGAGAAAAACTAAATAACATACATGAAAATACACATGATAATTCATTACAATAGACAGAGATCGGTTAAAAAAAAAGGGGGGGTGACTTTATCAATTATGATACATATGTTGTTGAAATTTTTGAATCTGTTGAACCTGTAGAAAAAGTTTTAAAACTATTTAACGATGTGGAAATTGCTAAGGACTATAAAATGCTCAATGCAAGATACGGGCGTGGGGAATACAGTTGGGTTACACGCATAAGGAAAAGTAATTTATGCAAAAAGAAGAACAGAAAAGGAATAAATCTCCCTCTTCCATGTTATAATTAGATGTCTTGATATTTTCTTGTACTTCTTGATGTATTTCAATCTGTGTGCAGCCCCGTACTTTATACTTTCTGTGTCTCCTGCCCTGTGGCGGCACCTTCTCCACGGCCCCCGGCTTCCCCGCTGCGAGCACACGCTACAGCCTGGTGGGTGCGGTTACGCCTATACGACCCCGTCTCCCCAGAGAGCCCTCAAAGCAGGGGGGTGAGGGCCGCTCCCAGCCAGCGGGCAGTGGGGCCTCATCCCTAGAACCTCCCCACACCCCCGCCTGGTGTGGGAGTGCGGGGGGGGCGGGGAAGGCCAGGTTCCAGCCCGCTGGGGCCAAGTGCAGGACCCCCCAGCCCTGACTCCCGCCCACAGAGCCTGCAAGAAGAAAGGGTGTGTGTTTTAAGGAACCGAGTTCAAGGTGATTTTGTCGTGCGGCGTGACGAGAATGCACGCCTGTGCAGGTTTCTTTTTATTTCCTTCCTTGGATTGCATTAGATTTATCGCATCTTTTTCCTGATGTTTATTTTTCTCCCTCTGCTACTTTGGTAGTTGCCAATTCTGTTTCTCTTAATCGTTCTCATGGCTGTTAACACAAGAAGAACTAGCTTACCGAAGTCTGAGTTAGCCAGCAGCTTCCCCCTCTGTTGACACCTTTACGGCTCGGAATGCATCACCCACCTCCCTCCACCATGGTGTGCACGCTATCGCTCTCATTGATTGGACCGCAACCTTGACTGTTTTCTCTTGCACTCATCACGCGGAAGTACTGTTTTTATGCAGTCAGCGTTCGCCTGGATCTCCCCACTTAATCACACAGCCGTGTCCTCTGTCCTTCCCTTTATTTCGGGCCTCGCCACCAGGGCCGCACCCCTGTTGTGTGATAGCAGACTCTGTGTGTGTTCATCTAGCAGTGCCTGGGCTCGCCCTCTGCCCTGGGCGGGCAGCCCTGCCGGGTGGGGTGTTTGGGGCGGGCGGCCGTTGGCTCTCGGGAGGCGAAGGCAGGGTTCCAGCGGCCTGATCTCCATGGTTCCGAGGAGTGAGCCGTCAGTCCCTTCTCTGCGGCGTCTGCCCTTCCTCCCCGGCGCTTGGAAGACATTCTCGGGTTCTCGCTCTCCTCTTCCTGCGTTGTGCTGAGTCTAGGTATGGATTCCTTTTTAATTATCACACGTTGAGTCATGGAGTTCTTCAACCTGTGGGGCGGTTTCTTCCGTTAGTCTCTATCTGGTTCTCTTTGGTTGTTTTCCAGTCTTCATGACATCTGTTTTTTTACTTACGTTTTAATATTTTTTGCTTATTCAAACCTATTAGAAATACTTTGTTTTCTAGCCTATAACTTTAACATCTTTAACTCTGTTACCGTATTTTCTTCGTTTCATTCTCTTAACATTGTCATCTGTCTGCCGAAATTCCTCATCTGTTCATGCATCTTGTTTACCTTTTCTATCAGTGCCTTTAAGGCGTTAATCATAGTTACTGGTGTCTGATAGTTTTGGCATTTGGGTCACACCTGCCTCTTGTTCTATTGACGGCTTTGTTTTCCGACAAGGGTATAGTCTCTTCCTTCCTCCCGCTCCTTCCCCCTTCCCTCCCCCCTCCTTCCTTCCCTCCCTCCATTCTCTTCTGTGTCTTGTACTTTTTGGTTGAGAGCATGACAGTATGCCTGGGACACAAGACTGAGTTACTTATGTTAATGTGCAGGAAAAGACACACCCCTTTTTCTGCTTGGCCGGCAATGTTAGGGTTGAGTCAGTCTAATCAGAGTGGAATTTGGGATTTGTTGTTGCTATAGTTACCCTCTTGCAACCACTAGCCTCACATTCCTCTAGCTTCGCCTGAGGGAGGGGCTACTTCGCCGGGAAAATTTTCTTGATGTCCACTTCAGTCTCTGTGTTGAGCCTCCTGTTTTCACGCCTGCCTCCAGCAGGTCTCTGTCCGCACACTTGCCTCTCCCCCAGGGTGGGCGGCCAGGCTTTCAGCACCACGCCTGCCAGCCTGGCATTGGGGGTCAAGGCTTTCTCTCGTCGGGTGCGGACTCCACCTCTGGGGGTCCCAGGAGGGGAGCAGCCGAAGGCCGCTAACGGCCAGACCCAGGCTGGCTTTGTGCCCATTCCCCGAGGGGGGAGCGTCTTCCTTTACCGCTGTCCCCCCCGCCACGACGGGGTTTGTCTGTGCCCTGGGAGCTGCAAGAACCCCACACTCTGCCTTCGGCGGTCTGGTAACACGTGTAGCTGAGTTCCTATGACCCCGCCTACGCCGGGGAGCTGCCTGCCTTCTGTGCCCTGACCCTGGTGAGTCACTGTCACGTCCGTCTCCGTGGGGGCACCTGTCCTTGCTTACAGGCTGCTCTGGGCGGAGCCGAACCTCAGTGCTCTGACGGGTTCACGAAAAGGCACCTTTGAAGATCACGGGCTTCTCCTTGCTGTGAGGGTGAGGCCACCCCTCCCCCACGCTCTGCCCCTGCGGCTCGGCCTCCGGCGGCCACCTGCCCCGGGGCTCTAACCAGTCCCCTCGGATGGACTTCTTGTTTCCCCCGCCCTTTGCTCTCTCAAACCCCGCTGGAAAATAACCTCATTTTTCACACTCGTGAATATCTCTGCGTAAGTTCCTGGAAGAGGAAGTGTTAGACACACGGAGGACACGTTCGTACCGTTCGTATCTGTAGCCTGTCGCCGGGTTGCCTCCATGACCCTTGGAGAGTTCACACTCACACCAGCTCTTCTCAATGCGATGTGATCACACTTCTTGGCCTCTGCCCGACTGAGAAGTGAAAAATGGTTCCTGTGGCATCTAAACTTGCTTCTCACGTGATAGTGACATGAGCTTCTTTTCATATATTAAAGCTATTTTCATACTGAACTGCACACTTAAAAAATGGCTAAAGTAGTAAATTATATGTTATATATATTTTTCACAATAGAAAAGCTCTTTGCATTCTTTCCTATGAATGAAATATTCATATCTTACTCACTTTATAATCAACATGTTTGCCTAATGTGTTTCAGTTGATTTTTCTAGATTTCTAAGTAGATAGTCATATTTTCTGCAAAGACGAACAACACTGCATTTTCCTTTAAATCATACTGGAGGGAGCAGGCACTCTTGGCTTCCTTTTGGCTTTGCCAGGAGCGCTTTCCTGTTCTCATCATTAACTACGTTGGTGGCGATTTGTTTGATGTGGTCAGTCTTTACTAGAAGATATGTATTTCTATTCCTATTTTCCTCAAAACGTCTTTTAATCAAGAATCATTTTGTTTATCTCAAAAAGGTACCATTGAAATTAAAATTCGTGTTGCATTTCATTTGTGAATTAGCGTCCGATGACTACTGTTACCTAAGTTGTTGGTATTTTATCCCGTGTGGAAACAGAGTCAATATTTATCACCTGTCCTTGTGTGCAAGAACACTCCCGTTCCTGAGCCCTTGTTAGATCCCTCTTCTAGTTAGCTCATCAAATACTGGAGTGATTTTCCAAGAAAACTTGTGGTGGCGTACTTCCTGGACTCTTGCTTCCATGGTTCCATCCTTCTGTTCCCGACAGCCAGGAGCATCCACGTAGCTAGACAAGGAGGTCTCTCGGTTCCCAATTCCCAACAGCAGAGTCCTGTCGTCCTGGCTCCCCAGGACCTTCACTTTGAAACCAGCCTGAGGTTTCTTCCTTCTGATATTTTGTGAGCCTCCACAAGGCTGCATATAGAAATTGTGCTTGGAAATCACACATTTGACATGTGCTGGGTAGCAGACCAACCTTTTCACCAAGATCATCTTGCAAAAAATAATAAAAATGCTTTATCGGGGCACCCGGGTGGCTCAGTCAGTTGAGCGTCTGACTTCAGCTCAGGTCATGATCTCACGGTTCATGGGTTCAAGCCCCGCATCGGGCTTGCTGCCATCAGCGCAGAGCTCGCTTCAGATCCTCTGTGCCCCCTCTCCCTGCGCTTTCCCAAAAATAAATATTTTTAAAAATCGCTTTATAATCTGCTTCAAGGAATCAGAGAGCAACTAGCGCAGCTCAGGTGAGGGGCCAAGACCCCAGGAGGCGGGACTCTCGGAGAGGTGAGCTCCGTGCTCTACACCGCTGCGGCCGTGCCTTCAACTCTTCCTGGTTTATAAGCACCGCAGGCCAAGAAATAGAAAGGCTCAGCAGAGGTTAGTGGCTAAGAGGCTGGAGACCTAGCGAGAGCTTCTGGGGGTCCCGTGGGGTTAGGCGCTACAACTGGAGTTCTGGGTTACCAAGGTCACTTTGGCCGGAGGAGCCCAGAGCCCAGAGGAAGGCTGTGCTGGGTGGTGACAGCTTTGCTGGACCTTAGCCAGGAAAGGTGACAGGTTGGCGTCTTCGCAGACAGAGGTCTCTAAAGGCTGGAGCCTCAGTGTCTGGGGGCACACGCTGGAGTTGGAGACCCGCGAGGAGGAGGGCATACTGCCGAACGCTCAGCCCAGCTTGCCATGGGGGGGCCCAGACGCCCCTGTGCGTGAGGCCCCCGAGGCAGAGGGAACCGAAGGGTAACCCTGAAGGGCTGTTTGGGCAGGTGAGAAGGCGGTTCTGCCCACTGGTCTGCCCAGCGGCACGGCCACTTCCTGGGCTGCCTCCGCTCCTGGTTCCTGCTGGCACGGCCTCACTTCACGTTATCAGTATCCATAGCTTACTGAAAGTTAAGCCTAGTTTCCAGAACTATCAGGTTTTCCTAAAGGCATCCCAGCGTCCGCAGTGGGATGCTCATTTAGAGTAACCCCGAGGCTGTCGGCCGCCCCTGCGTGGCTGAGAGCGTTAGGAGGTCCTCCCGGGGACTCGGTTGTTGGCAGAGCACACAGGGGGCCGACGACCTCGAGCTGCAGGAATACACTCAGTGCAGTGGCCCGAAAAGGGACTGAGAAGTCTCGGCAATGACGTGAAAGCCATGTGATGTGACACCTGCTCCTTCCAAGACGGAGAGGCCTGCGTGCAGAGAAGTGGGTGATGTGAAAGCAGAGGTGAAGCAGGAGCAGGACCGATGTGTCGTCTGGGTGAGAGTTTTGCTGCTTCTCCAGGACGAACAGGGAGCTTCTGGGCACATAAGTTGGCTCCCACCGCGGGGCTAGATCCCTGACCTGCATGGTCTCCCATAATTCCTACAGGGTTGGCGCTACCGCTGCACGGGGGAGAGCAAAGCTTATAGAGACTCGAACCCTTGCCTGAGGTCACAAGGCAGAGAGGGAGCAGAGGAGGGACCCGAGTCCGCATTTCTGGCGCAGACGCCCACCCTACGCTTGCTGCGCCCCACGCCCCCTCCGCGGGGAGGCCTCAGCAAGTCTCTGAGCAGTTTGTTGGCGTGCCTGCGCAAGCAGAGATCACCGTCCGTCACGGCGGCCGGGACACCATGTGTTCTCAGTTCCTCTTACGGTTGGTTGTCAGCGCTTCCCAGGTGCCGCACACGCACCCCTGCGTTGGGGTGCGCTCAACTGAAAAATGTGGTGACCGTTCACATGCTCAGGACTGTTTTTAAGTTAAAAAGGAAAGCCTCCAGGAAGTAGGCCCGTTATAATACAATTATACAAAATACCCAACTCTTGATGTGCATATATTGCCTGGAGATGCCTAGGCTGGGGAGCCACAGCGGCTCACTTCTCACAGGTGAAAAGTGTACAGGACAAGATGTCAGCAGAGCTTGATGCAAAATTCAGGGGCATCGAATGTGGGTAAACTGTAGGATTTTCTATAGCCAGGGGTGTGTGCAGAGCAACAGGCCTCCGGGTCTTGATGGATACACAGAGAGAGAGACAACAGAGAAGTAACTGATAATAGATGCAGAGGCAGGGAGCTGGCTAGAAAGGTGACAGATGACAGAGACAGAAGATGGTGGATGGATAGGTGATAGAATGGGTAGATAAGATGGATGGAAATGTAGGTACATAAGATGGATGGGTAGATAGATAGATTAGAGAGATTGATAGATAGGATCAATAGGTAGATAAGATGGATGGATAGACAGACAGACAGACAGGCACACGCACACACAGAAGCCTCATGACCTACCGGCTGGAGACCAGGAAAGCGGGTGTGTCAGGCTGAGAACCAAGAGACCTGATGGCATAATTCCCTGTTCAAGGGCAGGAGAAGAGCCATGTCTCAGCCCAAGAAGTCAGGCGAAACGGGGGTGGACTCTCCCTTCCTCCCCCTCACGTTCTATGCCAGCCCTCGGTGGATTGGATGACGCCCACCCACCCTGGGAAGGGCAGTCTGTCCTCCCGAGGCCACGGAATCTAATGCCGGTCTCAGCTGGCAATGTGCCCCCAGACCTACTCGGACACGATGTTTAATCCGAGCTCCCCGTGTCCAGTCAAGTTGACACACAGTCAGCCATCACAGTGGGATTTCTCCCCCAGGCCCACTGTGGGGTTAGGCCCATCCCGCAGACTCTGGCGCCTGACCACCTGCGATCTGGCGCCCGGCTGTTGCTCAGGGCTGCTGGCAGGACGGTGTGTCCAGGGATTGTTCCTTAAACACCGAATGACTAACCAGTGTTGTGTCTGTGGACAGGGAGGTGCTTGAGGCAGGCAAGCATGAGGCTGTCGGTCTTGTTCCGTGTGCGTCTATATTTCCTTGCTCCTGCGCGATGATGGCTTCCGGCACCAGGAGGAAAGAGGAGGTGGCGCACCCTGGACCGGCCTGGGGAGGCGCACCCCACACGGATGGCTTCTGCTTGGCCAAGTCTGTTCTCTGGGTGGAGACCCGGCTGCATCCTGACCTCTCAGTCTTCACCTGCGATGAAGACCAGGCTGGCTTTCTGCATGGTAACAGGCTTGGAAGACCCGGTAAAACTGCAACAGTCTGATGGACAAGGAAGAAAATAACTGTCTACATAGATCAGTACTTCCCCAGCTTGCAAACACGCTGGGGCTACTGGCCACCTTGTTGATAAGCAGATTCTGGGTCAGTGGGTCTGGGATGATTCCCAAGATTCTGCCTTTCTAAAAATATTTATTTATTTTTGAGAGAGAGAGAGAATCCCAAGCAGGTTCCACACTGTCAGCACAGATCCCAACATGGGGCTCGATCCCACAAACGGTGAGGTCATGACCTGAGCCAAAATCAAGAGTCAGATGCTTAATGACTAAGCCACCCGGGTGCCCCAAGGTTCTGCCTTTGAACAAGCTTCCAGAGGCTGCTGCTGGTCCCCGGGCCTCACTGCGAGCGCCAGGACACCGGGGGACCCCCTCACCCCGCCCTGTGCGAGGTGATCGCGGCCAGGAAAGCACGGCGGCAAAGGTCCTCCGGGGGCTGGAGGCTCGTGGCTGTCAGTGGTCTTGCGATAAGAACTGGAGGGCAGCACACGTGGTGGAAACTGTCCAGTCGCTGCTGTGAGTGACCCGGGGCAGCCATCATGGCGTGGACGGCCGCGGGCAGGGTTCTGACCGCGGCTCTGGCACAGAGTAGCTTCCTTTGCTCCAGGCCTCAGCGTCCTTGTTGGAGGTGAGTGGGTTCCGGTAGACGATCTCTGGAGTTTTGTTCGGCTCTGAAACTGAGATTCTTGGGCCCAGAGCGGAACGATCCCACACTTGGGTTTCATCACTATGCACGTGGAGTCACAGCCATTAAAGCTGCCGCAGGGCTGAGTGCTGAGCGCTTCTTCCAGAATGAAAGGCGTCCAGATGGTGCAGATTGGAATTGGCATGTTTAACTGCTATTTTCCCAGGGGATCTGAAGTGTCACAGTCGCCTTCACGCCGGGTGCGAGCCTGCGGCGCCGTGTGGAGGGAGGAGCTGTGCTGGTGGAAATCATGGGCTTGGGGCTGTCGTGTCCTCGAACCTCTAATTCCCCAGAAAGTCTCATCAGCTGGGAAGAAGTTGGGAAGGGCTGTATATTTGGTGAAGTTATGCTGATTTGAAGGGTGACATGAATGTCACACAGGCCCTGGGAGCTTTCTGGGTTTTTTTCTTTTAAGTTTCCTCATTTACTTGGTGAGTAACAGAGACAGTGTGAGTCAGGCAGGGCAGAGAGGGAGAGAGAGAACCCCGAGCAGACTCTGTCAGCACAGAGCCCGAAGCGGGGCTCGATTCCACGAAACGGTGAGATCGTGACCTGAGCCCAGAGTAAGAGTTGAACGCTTGCCTGCCTGAGCCCCCCGGGCGCCCCGGGGCCGCCTTCTCCGTACCCGCTGAGTGGGGAACCCATCAGCTTCTGTCTAGCCACGTGACTGGGGTTACACAGAGTGCCAAGGCAGTGCCGGCTGTGCACCCAGGTCCGGGGGCCCCTCGCAGCTGGCCCTGCTGCCTCCAAGGGGCAGAGACAGGAGGATCCACGCCCGCTGGTGGCTTGTGGAGGCAAATGGAGACCAGCACAGGAGAGCCGGCCGAGGTTGTGCAGCCAGTGCTGGTGGTGGGCGGAGCCCCGTGGCGGGCGCGGGAGGGACCAGCCCGGGTGGGTGGTGAGGCAGGCACTGCTCTGGGAAGCCCGGGGACGTGGTTGGAAGCAGGCATCCCCCCCCCCCATTGGTTAAGGGAACATAGTTGGCTGGATCTGCTTGGTCCTCGGTGGATAGCTTGTGCTCCTCACTGTCGGTCACCACTCTGGCTCCGGGCTTCTGGGGCAGCTGTGATGGAGGTGGTGGCTTCCCTCCTAGACTGTTAGAAACGTGGCCAGCTTCCTGCGGACTTGCAGAGGGCAAGCTGGCTCCCTGCACAGCTGGCTGCTTCGTGGCCTGGCTCCCGCAGGGGGGAGTCCCTCTCCCGGGCGGGCTGCGGCAGCTTGTGGACCAGAGTTCTGCCCTTATGAGTGTTCCGTCACTCAGTTTTTAAACGTAGCCAGTGAGGGGAAGGTCCTTCCAAAGCCTTAAGGGAATCAGGATGGCTCCCAGCGAGGGGAAGGTGTTGACGTGTCCTAAAGTCTTTTCAGGACGAGCGCCCCTCTAATCCAGGCAGGGAGGGGGCTGCACCCGTTCTAGGGGGGAGTCTCTCCAATGGGCCGGTCAGCCCCGTAGCAAAGAGGCGGCCGTCTGGGGAATCCAGACTGCAGAACAAGAGGGTGTGTGACTCCACAAAGGACTTAAGGTAATCGAGCCGGGAAGTCACATGGCTGGGAGGTGAGGGGGAGGAGAGGCGTCCAAGGCCATCCAGTTTCCATGGCGCAGATCCTCTGATATCCAAGCCAAGCTTGACTATTGATGTGGTTTATTTAACGTAACTTAAGTCTGGATGGGGTCCACGATGGAAAGAGCGGAGGGAGTGTCTGAGTTCTGAACACAAGGGCCGTGCTCACGACAGATGACAGAAATGCTTCTGGGCTTCCGTCACTCAACGCTGATCTTGCTTTTAGTTTGAATTTTAAATATTTCTCATGGATTTTTTACGTTAACTTTGATTTGTTTAAACATCACATTATAGTATCTTTGTCTCTATTACTGAGTTTTGGGTGCACTCTTAACTGCGCGCCCACGACCAGTACCCAGCCCAGCCCCTGTCTGGCTTTCAGTGCCCTGGACGGCCCAGCAGGACTCAGGGTCCCTTCCCGTCCCCAACTCCCCCTCCTCTTCATTCACACATGATAAAGCTCGCTGCTCGGTTGAATCTTAATGCAGAGGGAAATGGGTAGTTGGACATCCATTGTAAATAAGGACATTAGGAAACACACATCGAGCAAGGCAGAGGGCCCCAAATTTTGGAAGTAACGGCAACAGAGAGACCCGCTCCCCATCCTGTTATCTGTTTTTAAGTTTGAGCAACCCACGAGCCTGCAGAGCAGGGACCCTGCTCGCAACCGAGACCAGGCACAATGAGGGATGGGTGCTGGCCACGTGCACCGGGAGGTCAAGGCCAGGAACACAGGGATGGCCCATTTTATCTGTGTCCCAGACTTTGTGAAAGCTTGAATCGGATTCTCTGTTTTCATCTGCCTTTCCGCCGTGTCCGCCGTGCACAGTCATATCACCAGCGCAGGCATCTTGGGTGCAGGGGATAACGTGACAAGTGATGGCACCGATGGCGAAGGTGATAGTTAAACCCCTGGAAGTGAGAAAACTCCAACGAGAGTCTCGCGAGCCGGGTGCTGGTCTGTGGACGGCATCAGCCTCCTGGACGAGCAGCACGGGCTGCGTAGAGGCTGTTTCAGGGGGTCGCACTCTGAGTGGAGGGCACCGATGGGGTCCCTCCGGCTTCCCCAAGAGGACACCCAAAGTGCGTGGAAAGTATGGGCCCCGCCATTTAAGTTGGAATTTCAGAGAAATAACAAATACATTTTTAGTATGTCTCAAATAGTGCTTGGGGTCCGGTGGTGTTTTTGTGGCCCTAGCTGTGGAGGGTCTGAGAGGTGAAGAACACAGGCGGAATTCGGACATTGCAAGGTGTTGAGAACCCCAGGAGGCCAGTAACCTCTCCCTGCCCGCCCCCTTGCAAGCCTGGGGAGCCTGGGGTTTTGGCTGTGGGTCTTTGTAAATTCCTAAGAAAGCCTCCAAGTCGGAATGACGCCGGGGAGAGGCAGGAGCTGAGGGGAAGAGGGAAATTAATGAGTAGGAGTGGCGGGCTGCCTGATTTATGGTTTTGAGCAGAGATTTAAAGGGCTAGGTAGCTTTACCTTCACTGCACAATGACTGATGATTCAGAGGCTACGACAGAGATGAATGCCGTGAACGCCTTCCCGGCCAGAGCTCAGAGGTGATTAAACTCCGCGAGCAGTAGAGACAATGGGACAGGGCTAAGAAAAGAAGAAAAACTCTACGATAAAGAATTTTCTCTAAAAACACCATGTTCCTCTCCACGGCACATCTGGCCCTGTACAGCGGTCTCTGTGACATTTCTCCTGCTTTTATTCTTCCCGCGTTTTCCGAATTTGTGAAAGTGTACGTACCACTGCCTTGGTTTTCACTACGGACAGGGGCCTGGCGGAGGAGAGAGGCCGTCCAGATGTTTGTTCCTGAGACGCTGGGGAACTCGGTGTGTTAGATGATGTACCAAGTGTGAGGGAGGATGAAAGACGCCCCTAAAGAGGGGCAGGTAGGCTCAAAGGCTCCGCGTCATTAGGATTTGCACACAGACGTGAGTCTCCGGGGTCGTGTAATTCTCTGGACTCTTGGGGGGGGGGAGCTGGGCACACGTCCCACGGGCAGGTCTGTATTCTGGACGTCCTTGGAGACAAGAATGGTTCTGAGGGGCGCCTGGGGGGCTCAGTCGGTTAAACGTCCGGCTTCAGCTCAGGTCATGATCTCACAGTTTGTGGGTTCGAGCCCCACGTCGGGCTCTGTGCTGACAGCTAGCTCAGAGCCTGGAGCCTGCTTCAGATCTGTGTCTGCCTCTCTCTCTGCCCCTTCCTTGCTCATGCTGTCTCTCTCTGTCTCTCAAAAATAAATAAAAAACATTAAAAAAATGAAAAAAAAGAATGGTTCTGAAAAATGGAAAATGACTGTGAGAACCCAGTTCCGCGTTTTATTCCGCCACGAATTAGAATCTCAAGCAGCAGCAGGCTGGAAGGAGAGAGTGGGGCGCGGTCCCCCAGAGCAGGGTCCCCGCTGCTGCCCGCACTCCCATCTCCAGCGGCCCCGCTGACCAGCGCTGCTCAGGCCCCCACGTGCCTGAACTGCTGACGCTGTGTCTCCGGGACGATGGGCCCGTGGAGCGTGTCGCTGGTGGCGGAGGCGAAGAGGTTTAGGCAGGTGACGGCTCTTAGCCCGGGGACAGTCTCCTGAATGACTTTGGTCCTACACGCAAACATGTAAACTTGAAACAGACCCTTTCGGTGTTCGGAGCAGGTGCTTCTCTGTGCGCTGTTGGGCTCGCAGGGGTGCGTAAGAATCGGGAAATCTGGGGGCCGGCCCCTTGCTTGCGTCCACGTCTACTGCCGTGCTTTTCCTTAAGGGGAGAGGCAGGAGAGGAGGAGCCCGCCGCCTGAGCCGTCACACGCGGGTCGGTGGCGTCGGGGCCCCTCCCAGGCGGGGATAAAAGGGTATTTGCACAATGTTCGCAGCCCCACGTGCGCTGCCCACTCAGTCCTCCAGCTCCGGGGGGGGGGGGCTCTGATCCTGGTTTCCAGACCTGCCACCTGCGTCCTCCTGTCCCCCAGCTCCCGCAGAGGACCCTGCTGGCCGCCCCCACCCCAGGGTGGGGTGCAGCACCTGCTCCTGGGTGACGGTTTTTGATACAAGACTGGGATCCCTGTCGCATAGAGAACACCGTCTGTAACCCTCCGGGTGTGAGTCACTCGGAACATAGACGTGCGCACCAGCAATTGTGCTCTGAACAGCTCTGAACTTATCAGTCTTTTATTTACTGGGTGTTCTTATTATTTGGCACCTATTTAGTTCAGCAGTTAGAACAGGCAAGGATATATATTAATAATTATAATTAGGTTTGGGAAAAATTAAAGCCAAGTGAAAACAAATGAATACATCTTTACAAGAAAATTTACTTCTTTGTTGTCTGGTTAGCTAGAGTCATTAAGGATTACAGATTGTCGCACCCTCTGCGCGCTGTTTGTGTGGGAGAAAATACCAGGGGAGAGAATGAGAGGGAACCAGGGACGTGCACATTCGTTTTTACTCAGCGCCTGGCGTCTGAGGCTCTTGGGAAGTGAGGCTTTAAAGCCAATCTGTACGGAGCCAAAGTTGGCGCCTTGTCGTCGCGTGGCTTTCGGCATTGTCCCGCTCACGAGGCTCGCGGGGCAGACCTCCTCGGGTGCCACCAGGAGCAGACAAATGGCACTTTTACACATTACGCCGCAGTGTGGACCGACTCGTTGGGAGCCCCGGGGAGGCCCCTCTGAGACGCTGGCCGTGCCCTGCCGCCGGGACAGGACGCAGTCGGCCCGGGGCCGGCCTGTCTGGTCCGGGGGGGGGGGGGGGGGGGGGGGGGGGGGGGGGGGGGGGGGGGTGGGCAGGTGTGCGCGGTGGCCGGCGCCCCGCACGCGCTCCCGCACCTGCCGCAGACTTGGCGAAGCGGCGGGGTGAGCGGCGCCCGCACAGCCTGGCGTCCAGCCCGCGGGAGCCCCCGTCGCCGGCGAGGGCTGGTCTGGGGGTGCGTGGAGGCATCCCGTGCTCCTCGGCGAGGCCCAGCGTCGTGCCAGCCTCTCTGCCCCTTCTGCCCCCCAGGTGCCCCGACACAGTGCTCCTGGCGGGAGCCCCGGGCCTGCTCGCCGCTTCTGCCGGAGCGGCTGCGCGGCCGGCGGTGGCGGCGCTCCGTCCCCTGGGCCGCCATTTCTTTATGGATCAGAAGGTGTGGTCTCTTCTAGCTCCTGGGCCTTACGGTTCTGTTTCATTCGTGTAAACACGCATTCTAACCTCAGGACTTGGCGGACCAGGGTTTGAACGCTGTCGAATGGAATCTCGCGAGAGCAGGAAGAGGGCCCGTTCCCCCTCCCCCCTCCGCGAGGCCCTCCCCAGAACGATTCTGGGTGCAAACGGAAGGCGCCTTCCATATGTCACCGACTTCGGATTCGCAAGTGTGCATATGGTCTCTTAGAAAACAAGGGCTCATCACTATTAAGCTGAGCTCATTACAGAGTCATAAACTAGAAATTGCAATGAGATCGGGTCGATTTCTAACTGACAAATTTTGGTTGCAGCGTGGAAGAGAAATAATATTTAAAGCTACAACAGCTGTTATATCGAGTTATATTTAAAAACCCTTTAGAGGAATTCATTAATTAATTTTAACATTGTTATGCTTTCTGTAAGAGTGTTCCAAAATACCTAGCAGTGACTAATCATGATCAGAATTTTTATCAGTCATGATCTAATACATTTTTCCAAAAAGAAGATTTTATCGTACATTAAAATTACTTCATTTGAGTTCTTTAATTGTAGATCTTAATCTTGTTTGAAAATACAATCTTTATCCATTCAGTATCACACAAAGTTAGTGTTTCTACTCAAAAACACAATTTCAAACTTTGCTTTTGCTTGGGTTCTTTTTCTTTTCTTTCTCTCTCTCCCCCCCCCTCGCTATACCGTATCATTTAATTTCATGTGGCTTTAATGAGTGATTGTTTTCAACAGCTTCTGAGAGTTCCCATCAGCAATATTTCATCCCAGGATAAAAGGTAATGATCCATAAATTCTTAATGCCATATTTTTATAGCCAGTAAATTAGTCTTTAATGGGTTCAATAAGTTCTGTGATGTATGTCATTAATTGTTAATGGTGTTTTAACTGGATAATTGTTATGAAGGACTGTTTATCATCGCCGCTGGTGAGTGACTGATCCGTGCTATCTGTTCTGGCTTTGTGTGCTGAGATCAGGTCAGGTGCACCAAAATCTCAGATCAGACATCAGATTCCAACACTTAACCCACCGTGCGGCAGTGACACAATTATACGGCGTTCGGCCCCTTGCTTTCATCTTCTGTATCGGTCAGCTGCTGGTCCTCTGCTGAGTAACAAGCCACTCCCAACTTCCGTGCCTTAAAACAGTAGTCATCTATGCGAACATGGCAGTTAGTTCTATGTGTTACCTCGGCTGGGCTCTGCTCCCCGGATCGTCACTCCGACGTGAATCTAGGTGCTCCTACGAAGGCATTTTGTGGGTATAGCAAACATCCGCCGTTAGTGGACTTTCAATAAAGGAGCGTACCTTCGATAATGTGGGTGGACTGCGGGGGACCAGCCCACGCACCACGGTCGAAAGGTCCCGAGTAGGGGGTTGGTGTCGGTGAAAATATCTCTAAGAAAGAAGACGGACAAGACGAACAAGACAGAGGAGACAGAGAGCGTGGATGGCGGTTGGTAAAAAAGGACACCTTTATTAAGATAGCCAGGGTCTTATATACCCTGGGTGATTACATCATTCTTATCCGAAAGTAACAGGTTTAAGTCATTGCAAAAAGAAGAATCCGAGGAGATATACATTCCTTAACGCCCTTCATTAATTATTCAAGGGTGGGATGCTTATCCTTAAGCAAATCTTTTGGGAGAGGATTATGTTCACTCCCTACAGTAGACAAAGAGACAGAAAATAAAGTAAATCATAGGATGAACAGAAGCCATATGTGTGGCTCAAGAAGCAAAATATTGTTTGAGGGTTATTATTGCCTACTGGGCCCCAACAGTGGACCTCTGTCAGTCAACTGGACACTGAAATACCAAAGACTGAGGTTTCCTACGGAAGAAGGAATTCTGTCTCTAGGCTGCGGTGTAGCCATCCTGCCGGAGTTCCCAGCCTGCTGCCTGCACTGTGAGTGTAGACGCTCCAGCCCTGACCCGAGTCTGCAGGCTGGGTGGGGCAGCGGCGCGGGGCTCACTGCCGCCGGCGGGTCTGTCCTCACATCTCGGGCGGAGCAGGGCAGCCTCTTGAGCAGCAGCGGAGCAGGAAGAGGACCGGTCTTCCCAGGGAGCGCAGGGCAGGCCTTGCTTAACCCACATCTGCTAACGTCCCCTGGAGGAGACGGGCCCACGGTGCAGGCAGGGGAGCTACGGCACTTAGAGTCGGAAGAGCCACAAAGTCGGCGCAGAGCGTGAGGCTGAGGAGAGATCATGGACTTTCAGCAGGAATTCGTCCACCCTTCTTCCGACTCACACGAGGCTGGAACCCCGGAGCCCACATAACGAACGCCTCCTCCCTTTGCTCCCAGTGGGTCCCCCTCGCCCTCACTCGGGGCCAGATCCCGTCAAGGGCGGCAGGCCAAGGACCTACTGCAAGCCCCCTCGAAGGCGGTCATCTCCAAGGACCTCAACGGGACCCCCGGCCGGGAGCACTGGATTGCCGTTTGAGATCCTCAGTGCTCGCTGTGCTCCCTGCCTGCTTTCTCTGTGGGTCAATCTGCTTTCTTCTTTGTAGGCAACTTTACATGAGTTAGACATTTATTTTCAAGCCTAATCAGTGGGTTTACTTTAGGTTTTGTGTAGCTGTGAGGATGCTATAGCTTCCCTCCTTCCTGCACGGAGGTCCTGCCCTGTCCTCGGTCCTGCCCTGTCTGCAAAGGGACACGGTGGAGGGGCACAGAGAAGACGTGACAGGACCCCCTGGGGAGACGAGCATGGCTTCCCGGAGCAGACGGCTGGGCATTTCCAGGCTACGGGAAAAGCATGTGCAAAATCCAGGAGATGCTCATAGATGAAGAGTGATAACTACCCCGGGATAACCAAGCTCCGCTTAGTCGTTATGTGCTCCACATGTGGAGGCATGTTTCTGGGGCTTTCCTAATCTGTCCAGTCTCCAAAAATCTACCTGAAATGTGCTCTCTCCTCCCACTAGGAGTCTTCTCTCCAGAAAAGAATGCACAGGCGCACACACGCTCACACCTGCACACGCTGCGCACGTTCGAAGGCTTCGGTCTCACGGAGCACAGTGAGAGGACCTACAGTTTTCGGGCCTTGTGGGTCCATCCACAGATCGCAAAGGTGTTTATGGGCTCGGATTTATAGGAGAGTCGATCAATTGAACACGTGAGATGAAGGAGAGGGAAAAATCAAGGATGGCTCCGTTTTGTACTGTGGCTGACTGGGTAGAGGAAGAGGTCGTCCCCGTGCTCAGAATAGAAGAGCAGGGTCTGGGGGGAGACGGAGGCCCCGTGTCCTGGAGGTGGCCACCACCCAGGTCTGAAGCACAAACGAGGAACGGGACTTGAAAACAGGAAGTAGGATTCACAGCACTGCCGTGGTCGGGAGCCTTAGGGCCCTGTCCCGGGGCCCTCAGTGCCCTCGGGAGCAGACAGGGACGGGGCAGTTATGGGCAGCGGGAGGCAAAGCGAAGACATAGAAGAACAGCAAAGAATTGCGTTTCAGAATCTAAAGGAAGAGCAGGCTCCAGGGGGAGGGGCAGGGGGCCGCCCGCCAGGCGGGGCCCTCACTAAAGAACCATCGTGGGTTCAGCCAGAAGATGGTTATTTACAGATCAGACTGAGCTCCTGAGATGCTCAGCCCACTTGCCTGGGTCTCCTGTCTCTGTGGCGGGTCCGGTCACCGAGCACAGGAGCGTCCCTGGCAGGGGCTGGAACCTGTCATGGGAAACGGCGCCGGGGCTGATCCTTACCCCACACGCGCACCTGCCCCCGCGAGAGCCCTGGTCTGCTGGACAGCACCGTTCCCACAGCTGGGAGTTCTGGGCGCCGACAGTTCTATGAAGTTTCTTCCCCTGAAATTCACGAGAGCTGGACATAATTCCGCTTCCAAAAGACCTTCATTCTTCACCACCCCTTGCAGACGGCGCCGTGCAGGCCAGCCTGAGCCTGAGCCTGGCTCTCCGCCTCTGCAGGCCTCGGGCGGGATCGTGAGCCGACAGGGTGATGGAGGCCCAGCCAAGGACAGACTGCCTTGTCCCGAGGCGCGGTGCGTCTGTACCTGAACACGCGTGGAGACCAGACACGCCGGCGTCCAGCCCGGTGCATCGGGACGCCTGACAGTTGCGTCTCCACACCCCCGTATCTCAGAAGAGCGGTCAACACATGAAGGGGAGCCCAGCAAGGAGCAGGCGGTGCTGAGGTCACGTCCAGAAAACGTGGACTTCAACATCGAAAAGGTCAAGCCAGACACGCCTGGTTCCAGATTTGGCCTGCGTCACTGGCCTGTCAGCCTGGCCTGGGGCACGTCATTGGGCGGGGGCGGGGTGCCTCCAGAGGCCCAGGGACCCTGCCTCTTCTGCAGTGGGACCGAGGGACTCACGTGCCTGGGGCGAGGGCTGGGAGGTGGCCGTGCGGCCCAGTGGCCAGGACCTGGGCTCGGGGCCGGCTCGCGCTGCGGATGCAGAGCCCCCCACTATCTGGCGTCTGCCCTGCCGGCCAGCCCTTCCCGGGACGGCAGCAGCAGTGTCGCATGTCACACGTGCACGACTCTGGCACGAGCGCCGGCCTCGCCTTCCAGTGACCACGGGCTCCCTCTGCCCGCCGCCCGCCCATGTCCACAGAGACATGGCCCGGTGCAGAGAGCCGAGCCCGTGCCTGACCTGCTGCTAAGCGAGGGGTTCTGGCTGGAGCGAGCGGCCTCACCCGTCACCCACACACGCCCGCAGACCCGAGGACCCGGGCACTTCCTTCCCACAGTCCTGGGGGCTGGAAAGTCCAAGGTCAGGGTGCCGGCACATGCGGTTCCGTAGAGCCCGCTGCCTGGCTGGCCCACGCCACTTCATGCTGGGCTCCTCCGCTGACAAGGACCCTAAACCCCGTCATGGGGGCTCCCCGCTCATGACCTCACCTAAACCCAGTCGCCTCCCAAAGGGCCCACCTCTGGACACCAGCGCACGGGCCTCCGGGAGGCGATCGGGCTTAGGTGGACTCGCGAGGTCATGGCTTGATTTTAGAGGATGTGTAGGGGAACACAGCCAGCACAGCAGAGGTGACCCGTCACCACCGTCCCCGCCTCCCGCCGCGTGCCGGGCCCCCCGGGGGCTCTCCCTGCCGCCTCCAGGACCCCCGCTGCCCAGCGGCGCATGAGTAGTTCTAGGGCCCTGATACCTTCCGCCCGGAGAGGTGGGGGACCTCTGTGGAAGGAGAGCCTTCGCCGTGAGAAACAGGAAGCTTTGGCGTCCGCGCCAATGTGTCTAGCCGCGTCTGAGTCCGGCAGCTCCCACGTCTCCGAACCGGCTTGCTGTCCAACCAGCAGGAGGCATTGTTTCCAGGCGGTGTCTACTTAATGCTGGCAAAACAAAAGTAGCAGAGCGGCATACAGCCACCTGTAACTCGGACGGTAACGAAGAGTCCCACAGCCCAAATCAGAGCAGATTCGCTACAGGTGACATCACATCGGGAAAAATGACCACATGATGGGATGCATAATAATGCCATGAATAAACGGAAGGAAAGTTTGGTCACCCAGTAGAATAAATATAAACTATCCTGGTGTGTGTGCGTGTGTGCGCGCGTGTGTGTGTGCGTGTGTGCATGTGTGCGTGTGTGTGTGTGTGTGTGTAGAGGAACATCACTCGGCGCTCAAAAAGAATGTGATCTTGCCATTTGCAACACGTGGATGGAACTAGAGTGTGTCACACTGAGTGAAATAAGCCAGTCTTAGAAAGACAGATGCCATAGGATTTCACTCACATGTGGAATTTAAGATACAAAACAGATAAACGCGGGGAAGGGAAGCAAAAATAATGTAAAACCGGAGAGGGAGACAGCCCAGGAGGGACTCTTAAATACAGGGAAGGAACTGAGGGCAGCTGGAGGGGCGGTGGGGGGAGGGGGGAGGGGCATGAAGGAGGAGGCCTGTTGGGAGGAGCCCTGGGCGTCGAATGTAGGAGACGAGTCATGAAATTCGGTTCCTGAAATTATCCTTACACTGTGTGTTAACTAACTTGGACATAAATTTAAAAAGTAATGATAAATAATAAAAAATAAATAAACAAACTCTATTCCCATTATTATCTCTGGTTTAAGACGCATGTAAGCACCTTGCGTATGTAGGTTCATCACGAGAGCAAACAGTCACTGCAGCCGCCAGGAGCTAAGCTAAGTGTCAGACTCTCGATTTTGGCCCAGGTCGTGGTCTCACTGTCCTGGGGTTGAGCCCCACAGGGGCTCTGCCTGGGCGTGTAGCCTGCTTGAGGTTCTCTCTCTCTCTCTCTCTCTCTCTCTCACCCCCACCCTTTCCACCTCTCCCCTGCTCCCATCCTGCTCTCTTTCTCTCTCCCTCTAAAAAAAAAGAAAAAGAAAAAGAACGATTAGATCAGGTTGGCCAATACACTGGCTGATCCCAGCCGCGAGGAGACAGCATCTTAGTGAGTGAGAAGCCCGAAGAAAATCATTAGATGTGTGAACAGTCGGCTGATTGATCACTCCCTGTGCGCCTATGAGCACTTTCTGTTCCTTGTTTTATTTTATTTCAAGCACAGCTGACCCGCAGTGTCACGTGAGTGCTGGGGCACAACTCAGTGACACAGGAGGCCTGGCCACCGCACGAGCACGGCCACCGTCTGTCCTGTCACGTCACCGTGACGCTTTCTATTGTATTGTAAATGTATGTACCGTGGGACACTTCTGGCACACGGGTGTGTGTTCTGACCAAGCTCGGAGGCCTCAACACCCCAGTGCAGATACAGACACGTCACCTCCCTCAGAACTGCCCGGGCTCCGTGCGTGAGGGCAAACTCCCCACCCTTCAGGCTGACAGCCCTCATCCGCGACCGTCGCCATCGTGTCCCTTTCCCAGAACGCCACCTGAGTGCAGTAGTGCAGCAGGCAGCCTGCAGAGCCTGCCTGCGTGGTCCTGTGACGACAGACTTGAAGTGTTCTGTCCCCGCGTGTCCCTGTGTTCTCCGGCGTCCTGTCCCCACGCGTCCCTGTGTCCTTCAGCATCCTGTCCCCGCGTGTCCCTGTGTCCTCCACTGTCCTGTCCCCGCGTGTCCCTGTGTCCTTCAGCGTCCTGTCCCCATGTGTCCCTGTGTCCTCCAGTGTCCTGTCCCCGCGTGTCCCTGTGTCCCTGTGTTCTCCAGTGTCCTGTCCCCGCGTGTCCCGGTGTCCTTCAGTGTCCTGTCCCCACGTGTCCCTGTGTCCTCCACCGTCGTGTCCCCGCGTGTCCCTGTGTCCCTCAGCATCCTGTCGCCGTGTGTCCCTGTGTCCCTCAGCGCCCTGTCCCCATGTGTCCCTGTCCCTCTCAGCATCCTGTCCCCGTGTGTCCCTGTGTCCCTCAGCATCCTGTCCCCGTGTGTCTCTGTGTCCTCCAGCGTCCTGTCTCTGTGTGTCCCTATGTTCCTCAGCATCCTGTCCCCGTGTGTCCCTGTGTCCTCCAGCATCCTGTCCCCGC
>PJEM01016771.1:0-24497 GCA_004023845.1 Helogale parvula | reverse complement strand
CATCGTTTTTTCTTGGAAATGATTGTGGCATCACGCATGATTGTGGGCATTTGTGGACAGGCGGAGGAGGATGGAGAGTTTCGCTCTTCTCTCCGGGAACTGGAGGTTGCTTACCGGGGTGGGGGGGGTGGGGGGGGCGGGGGGCAGTTCCTCCTGGATTTGGGTCCAGCAAGGCTCTCGGGGAGGCTGTTCAACTACCAGAGCATCTGAAAAGTCAGGGTAAGTGGTTAACAAGAATTCAGCCTGCCAACAAGAGCCGAGCGCGGAAACGGTGGTCTTCATCCCACACCTGCTCTTTCTCAGGGCCCGGGAGTCCTTGCTCTCCACGTGGAACTCTGGGCGGTCAGTCTCTGGGGTGAAGCGAGCACAGAAAAGCATGAAAAGCCACAAGAAATTGTGGGAAAGACACATATGGACCAGCTTTCTCGTAGAACATGTTTTATTCTCAACAATTATGCCCCAACCATACTTGGAGGAACCACATTGTATGCAGTGGAAGAGCTCGTTACGAAACAAGCACAAACAAAAGGATCTGAGAGGAGTATTTTCTGAAAGTCAGCTTTATGGAGCGCCATCAATCCACTGCGGGAGCGTGGCTCCGTCGGTGAAGTGTCTGACTTTGACTCAAGTCATGATCTCGCAGTTTGTGAGCTCGAGCCCCGGGTTGGCCTCTGTGCTGACAGCTCAGAGCCTGGAGCCTGCTTCGGGTTCTGTGTCTCCCCTTCTCTCTGCCCCTCCCATGCTCATGCTCTGTCTCTCTTTGTCTCTCAATAATAAATAAAAATGTTAAAAAAATAAGTAAAAGTCAGCTTTGTTGAGGTATAGCTAAGAGAAAGTTACTGATACCCCCCCTGCCCCCCATTCCAAGGCTGAAATCCTAACCCGCATACATTAGAATGTGACTCTATTTGGAGACCAGGGCTTGAAAGAGGTAGTTCAGTTGAAATGATGTCTTTAGGGCGGGCCTTAGCTCAATATCATGGGTGTCCTTACAAGAAGAGGAAATGAGGACACAGAGAAAGACCAGGTGAGGACACGGGGAGGAAACGGGCATCTATATGCCAGAGACAGGTTGCAGGAGATACCAACTCTGCCGACACCTTGATCTCAGACTTCCAGCCTCCAGAAATGTCAGAAGACAAGTTTCTATGGTTTGATTACTCAGTGTGTGGTACTTTGTACTAGCAGTCAGAGCAAACAAAGACATCACTCGAGCAATGCAGGCAATGAACATATTCATGACTCTGAACGTTTCCTCATGGTGCCTCTGAATCCTTCCCCTCCGCCCTCCTGTGCCCCTCCCACGCTATGCCTAGGCACAATAGATTAGTATGCATTCTCTAGAATTGTATAGAAATGGAATCATATGGTATATGCTCTCTTTTATTTTTTTTTAGGAGGGGTGGAAATCTAGCTTCTTGCATTCAGCATAATTATTTTGACATTGATTCACGTAGTGTGTATCAGTAGTTCCTGCCTTTTTACATTTCTGAGAAGTATTCGCTGTGTGGATGTACCACGACTGATTCATTCACCTGTTGACGGACAGTTTCCTTGTTTCCAGTCTTGACCATTCCAAGAAAGGTACTAGGAATATTGGTATACAAGCCTTTGGCCTGAACACGGACTTCCTTTCCTCTTCAGTAAATGTAAATACCTATGTCTGGAATGGCTATATCATGCGGGGTGACTCGCTAAGAAATTCCCAATTATTTTCCAAAATAATGGTACCATTTTACGCAATCCTTCGTATGGGAGTCCTGGTTCCTCCACACGCACACGACACTTAGATGGAACATTTTTCAACTGGGGACTTTCTAATGGATGCGCAGTGGGATCGCACGGTCGTTTGAATTTGCATTTCCCTGATGACTTATGACAGCAAGCATCTTTTCACACACTTCTTTGCCATCTGGACATCTTTGGTGAAGTTTCTTTTATTTAATAGATCTATTATTCAATAGAATCTAATATTCAAATATTTTGCTGCTAAACATTGGGTAATTTATTTTCTTTTTTATATGTCCTATACGTATTCTGGAAACAAAGTCTTCATCAGATATATGTGTTACAACTATTGTTCTCTGGGTCTGTGCCCTGTCTTTTCATTTTATTTGCAGTATCTTTCAAAGAGCAGATGTTCTAAATTTTGATGAAGTCCAATTAATCAATTTGTTATTGTGTGGATTGTGCTCTTGGTATTGCACAAAAATCTTTGCCCACTCAAGGCTTTCTGATAGAAGGATTATGCTTGTATAGTTTTATCAGTTTTGAGTTAATTTTTATGCACGGTGCAAGGTAAGAATAGAAGATCACTTTTTTGGTCAGCGCACATCCAACTGCTCCAGAACCCTTTGTTCTCCATATGTGTGTGGGTCTGTTTCTGCGCTCTGTTTTATCTCATTGATCTGCTTGTTGATACTGATGCAACACCACATGGGCTTGATTGCTGCAGCTTTATAATAAATCTTGAAATCAACCAACTATTTTAAAAAATGTTTTCAGCTTTTCTAATTTCTTCATGTGCATTTTTTTTACCTTATTAAAATACTGAGTTTATTTCACATGTATATTTTTGTCTCCCCACCATTTCCATTTGTCTGACCACCGCTACTATGACCTATCAGAACATTCCATACATACTTAAAACAAAGAAAGGGTGGAGTTCCATCTTTAAAAACTAAGCAGGCATTTTGGACAACACATTCTTGGCAATGGAACCTGGACAACATTTATCAGACACGGTAGGAAAAGTTCTCACTCTGCATTATAAAAAGGACAGCCAGATATCGACTGCTACAGAAATGAAATAATACAGAAAATTTTAACAAACTGTTTAAGCTATTTTCTTAAAGAGACTTCCTCCACTGCCAGAGATCTTGAATAGCCTCTTGGTCAGTCATCCGGAAGCAATTCTTCACATAATTGATGAACTTGGCTTCCACTTTAGGAAGAGAACTACCTTTTTCTATACTTGCTTGCATTTTTGCTTTAATGTCTTCTACAGAACTAGGTCCTTTTGGTGTTTTGGAGTCTTTTCCTGTTTTTTGAAAGATTCTTGCCCTTTTGATGTTGGTGTTGATGGTTTTGAGTCTTTTCCATTCTGCTTAGATTTTTGTGCATTTTTGGCTGGAGTATCTCGTATTGATTTCTTTACTGGAGACTTTTTGTCAGCTTCCTCACCATCAAAAGTATCATCATCATCATCATCATTGTCATCTTCATCATCATCTTCATAGGCAGCAAGTTTTACTTTTATCTGTGGAACCTTGCTACCACTTCCAGGGGCAGAACACTTTCCAGATATACTCAGGAGCTTCACATCCTCTTCCTCTTCCTCTTCTGACTCTGCATCTTCCTCCACGGCTACTAAGTGCTGTCCACTAATATGCACTGGCCCTGAACCACATTTCAACCGTAAGACCACGGGTGGTGTTATTTCAAAGCCCCCAAGGGAAACCGTTGGCTCTACAGACATTGTCAAAGTTGCCAGTGTGACTTTCGTTGGACTGCCTTCGTAATCCATCGCCTCTGCTTCAACAATGTGTGATTCGTCCTTTGCACCAGCCCCTAAACTGACCGTTCTTACAGATACCTGGCGCTCGTTTTCATCATTATCCACTTTAAAGTGATAATCTTTGTTGGCCTTTAGTTCACAGCCAAAAAGATAGTTCTGGGTCTTCAGGGACTCTTGTCCATGACCATCGAATCTTCAGTGAGGTTGTGGGCACACACTTAGGTGGGAGAGAAGGCGGATGGAGAGAAACGCCTACGTTTCACAGAACAGCCGTGCAGGATGGAATCACACCAACGCCTTCATGTGCATTTCTATATGAAGTTTAGAATCAGCTTATCAATTTCCAACAAAAGTGTGTTGTCATTTAGAAGGGGATTGCACTGAGTCTGTAACTGGCTTCTTCACTCTAATGCATATTATGACCCAAGCACACTGCATATCTTTCTTTTTTCTTATAATGTTTATTTATTTTGGAGAGACAGAGAGGCAGAGCATGAGCAGGGGAGGGGCAGAGAGAGGGGGAGACACAGAATCTGAAACAGGCTCCAGGCTCTGAGCTGTCAGCACAGAGCCCAACGCAGGGCTTGAACTCACAAACTGCGAGATAATGAGCTGAGCTGAGTTGAAGTCAGATGCTTAACCAGCTGAGCCACCGAGGTGCCCCTTTCTTTCTATTTGTTTAGGTCATCACTAATTTTACATTGCAATGGTTTTTAGTTTTCTGTGTACAGATATTTTGCATTTTTAAAAATCAGACTTATCATTAAGTATTCCAGTTTTGATACTCTATGAATGCTTTATTCTTTCTAATGTGAATTTCTGATTGTTGGTGGCCAGTATATAGAAATACAATTAACTTCTGTATATTGATCTTGTGTCCCGAAACCTTACTAAACTCCCTTACTCATCTGCAGAATTTGTAAGGAGGCACCTGTCTTGTTCCTGACGCTGGTAACTGCTGTCTTCTGTCTTCTTTCTTCTGATCCATCTGGCTAGAAGTTGATCAATTTTATTGGTCTTTTCGAAAACCAACTTTTGGTTTCATTGATTTTTCTCCACTTTTTTCCTTCTATATCACTGATGTCTGCTCTGATGCTTATTATTTCCTTTCTTCTACTTACTTTGGGTTTAATTTCCTCTTCTTTTTCTAGTTTCTTCAAGTGGAAGCTGAGGTCATTGATTTCTATTGAGTCTATGGATAATTACTACCCTGAGGCAAGACATTCTGTGTATTCTCCCCCAAGGTCCTGGGAAGTATGAGGTTCTCGAGGCCAGCTGGGGTTAATAGGCAGTATCCCTGCTTCGTGTGAGCGCTGGATTCTCTTCTCTCTAATCTTTGGAGAAAGTCTTTCCTCGAGGACTTGAGATGTTTCCTTGCACGCATGTGCTGGCCAGCATGTGAGGGGACGATTTGCAGGTCCCCAGAGCTCCCTGTGTCTGTGAAGCTCTCTTTCCTCTGGACTCTGTCTTGGAACCTCTTCCAGCCTGGGTTTTCCAAGACACTCAGCGAGGCTTTCTCCACCTGGGGAGTATACAACGCTCATCCATGCCACGCCCTAGAACTAGGAGGCAGTCAGCTGGGGCGATTCTAGGGCTTGCTTCTTTCATTTCCCATCTCTTAGGGATCAGTTTATTGCCGGTGTCCAAAATCTTGAACATGTTGTTTGGTCTTTCGAAAATCTGAGCTGGAACATTGGCTCTTCCTGGGTCTGGAGCCTGCCGGCCTTTGGACTGGAACCACACATCGGTGTCCTGGGTGTTCAGCTTGCCGACTCACCCCCCAGGTCCTGGGGCTCATCCACCTCCATAATCATGTGAGCCAATTCCTTACAGTAAATCTCCTTCCGTGGACACATTGCCCTCTCTCTCTTTCTCTCTCTCTCTCTCTCTCTCTCTCTCTCTCTCTCTGTCCCCCTTATTGTTTCTTTCTCACTGGAGAACACCGCCTGCTACAGATTTTTGTCTATTTCAGGAACGAGAACCAGTCTGGTCCCTGTAAGACGTGCAAGGGCTGCGTCTTACTATTTATCGATACAAAGAATTATTTTGCATAATGTGGATCGCGTCTCCATCTCTTGTTGGCTTGGGGAAAGTTTGGGTTTTCATGGTTGGGTTTTCCCATGAGGGAGCTCATGGCCTCGCCCACCATGACAGAAGTGGCTGGTCTTCAGGAGCAGCACCTCTGGGTCGGCTCGAAGGGACTCCATGGGGGGCGCTCGGTTGTGAGAAGTCAGCATTCCCTGCCTTCAACTGCAAAATGCAAGCCAGATGGTACATGGTTTGCTCAAAATTTCCCAGTCCTCCCCTAGTGCGGCCAAATGGATGCCCAGCGGCCGGGGTGCTGGCCACGGAGCAGCGGGGGTGCGGCCGGCATGCGCTCTGCTGCTCTCTGCCTTGTTCCGGCAACAGCCTCAGCCCCCGTCCACGTATCAGAGGCTCCATAAAGCAGGCTTGATGACACAGTTATGTTAGCTCGCTGACACGTAGAGACAGCCGACCCTGGGATTAATCAGCTCCTCGCTGGGCTCTCTGGGCACAATGGCCGTCCCGAGGAACATTGGACTGCGCGTCTGCCCTGGGTATTACACGGACAGAAGCCATTTCTGTTCCTGAGAGAGTTTTCCATCCTGCACTTACGAATTTTTATGGGTTTGTGGTGACATTTCCATTTTAATTTGCTAATTATTATTGGTGAAATTGAGAGGCAACTCCAGATTTATTACATTTCACAGTCTGTTGTGTTCCATGTATAGCCGTGAATCCTAACAGCCAGACGGCAACCTGCCCAGCTCAGCGAACGTTAACCCGCTCAGCGCCAGGGGAGCACGGCCGCCAGGCCCCGTCCTGCTCCAGGGCCACGTGGGGAGCAAGTCGGTAACTCTTCTTCCCTCCTCCCTGCGCCGGACAGCTTCTCGGAGGACCAGTCATAGGGCAGAGAGAGCCCTGGGCCTTCGGGTCCCCGTCTGGTCTTTCTCCATCCCTTCCAGGCGTCGCTGGCTGCCCGGAAGCTCAACACGGATGACACAGGCCAGACACGACTCTCTGCAGTGCGCCAGTGGGCCCGGGAGAGCCCTTGCAGTGGCTCCTCTGTGCCTGATGCTTACAGCCCTCGAGACCGCTCAGCTTTTCTCTGGAATTAGATTTCTCTGGTGTGAATGTGAGGCGCACACACATGCACTTTTATGTAGGGGTGGCACTATTTTCTTTTTCAATAGTGTATTCGTCTGTTTTAAATTCTTCTGCACCCATACCTTTCCCTACCTCTATGTGCTCCACCATTGTTTTTAAAAATTTTTTAATGTTTATTTATTTTTGAGAGAGAGAGAGAGACAGGGGAGGGGCAGAGAGAGAGGGAGACACAGAGTCTGAAGCAGTCTGAGCTGTCAGCACAGAGCCTGATGCGGGGCCTGAAACCACAAACAGCGAGATCATGACCTGAGCTGAAGTCGGAGGCTTAACTGACTGAGCCTCCTGGGTGTCCCAATCATTGCTTATTTACTACATTATCGCCGCCTCCCTGTCACAGATTCCAAACTCCTTGAGGACACAGACCATGCAAATTCCTCATCCTCCAGCCCATTGCACAAGACCAGGTGAATAAGAAATGTGAATGTTTTGATAATCAATAATTTGGTTCGTAGGTTTGCTGAAACATTTACAACCTAGAAGCCCTGGAGATAAATGACCAGCCACAGAAAAGGGCTCTAGTAAATTACAGTGCTTGAAGAAACTGAATGGTGATTAAAAATTAAACTTATGAGCCCATAATAATATGGGGAAAAGCTTCTACCTTCGAGTTAAGTGAAAAGGTAGGATTAAGATACAGGTAACCTGTGATTCTAACTATACGAATATGTTATTATTTTGTTATTCACTTAAACCTGACCTGTTCCAGAAATAATTTAAGGCAATTGTGCAAAGATTTCTAGGGTTCCACACATCTGAAAAAGTATTAGCTCAGAAAATGGTCTGTTCTCTCCCCTGCTGGATGGCATCTGGGCAAAGGCAGGATGTTCCTTTAGGCGGAGTCCTTGCCGTCCATGCGAGGGGCTGATGCTGGGGGTCTATGCGTCCCCAAGGGGGCTGCCTGTGAAGACAGGTTCTGGGGCGTATTGTCTGCCAGGACGACAAAGCGCAAACACATCTATTCTGAGCCCTTGTGGCGAACAGGGTCTGCGTCCCCGCGAGGTCTCTGAGGGCGCCCAGGGCGTCCTCACCAGGCCCGGTGATGCCCACGAGTGCGGCACCAGACAAGGGGCTGGAGACGCCCGGCGGCCCGGCGGATTAGGTCGGGCACCTGATCCTTGGCCGAGCGGCTCCGGGGACAGGCGTGGCCTCACCCCCATGGGAGCCGTGGGCAGCGAGAACTGCTGCAGGGTCCCCTCCCCTGCTGTGTCTTCTGTCCCCGGAGTCACCACCGCTCTGTCCATGGCCATGATGCTGGCGCGCCCACCTTCCAGTCATCTGGGGATCTCGGCTCTCCGGCCCGAAGTGAGAACTTGAAAACCACAGCGGAGTTTCGTTTAGCAAGGAGGCCTTGCTAAATCTCCCCCATGGTCTGGCGGACAGAGTGTTGGCCCCGAAGCCTCTGTGCTCCGGCGTGGACACTGGGCTGGACATCAGCGCTTAACAGGGTGTGAGAGCCGTAGCGGCCAGCAGGGTGCCCGGGTGCCGTCTCCCCCCTCCCCGAGCCCAGGGCGATTTGTCTCCTGCACCAGCTTCCTCACGGGGCCCTGCCTCCCGGTGTCTCTGGGCGCACGGTACCCGTCTCCGGGACACCCGCGGTCCTAACTGCTTTGTGGTTTCTTTCCCTGGAAAGAAATGCAGTGTTTTTCTCAAGAGGACATTGTGCTCCTTACCAGGTGGAGCATTTATCAGAGCCTCTACGGGGCGGGGTGGGGGGGGGTGGGAGACACCTATAAGCCGCTCAGGGCTCTTGCTAGGGGGCTTCCGGGACACGCCCGAGCAGATTTAGGTGCCGGGCACTCAGACAGTAGCGTGGCTGCCTCGGGGAGCATGAGTCTTCACTGGACAGGAGGCATCGGGGCTGCAGTTCTTCTGGGGGCTGTTCTGCAGGTTGCGGGGGGACCGCTGTCCCCGACTAAGGGTCGCTATGTGCCCCTGGCCGTCCTCTGTGCCATCACATGGAGGCGGCAGGTGGTCTGGGCTCTGGGACGAGTGCCTTGGTCCATGTGCCAGGACACACCTGCTGCTCACCTTGGCCGGGCGGACACAGGCTGTGCTCTTCCACCCCCGACAGGCTGAGGGGACCAAGCTGTGCGGGCAAAGGCTGTGATGGGTGAGAGCAGACCCCGGGCTGTGCAGGCCCCTCCAGCCGCCTGCTGATGGATTGAGAGCTAATGGCTTTGCAATACGCAGCACCGAGGAGCTCCGGGTAGTCTGGGGGGGCGGCTGGGAGGCCGGGTGAAGGAATCCAATCTGTCGGCAAGCCCTCCCGCCTCCCCCTTCAAGACTGACCTAGAATATTCCCTGCTTCCCCCGCCCTGGCTGCTACCACCTCGGTCCACACCGCCCCTGTCTCTTGTCTGGATTATGGCAGCGTCATGCTAACTCAGGTCCCCACTTCCGCCCTGGTTCACAATAGCCTGTTCTCAGCGCAGCCAAAGAATCCTTTAAAGACCTGTGTAGGCGAGGATGCGGGGATAGGGAGCCCTCCGGCACTGCTGGTGGGGGCGCAGATGGGGGCAGCTGCTCTGGAGATCGGGATGGAGGGGCCTCAGAAACTTAGAAATAGAGCCACCTACCATCCAGTCCTGGGTATTTCTCTAAAGGATACACAAATGCTGATTCATGTCATATGTCGGGCTCTGTGCTGACAGTGCAGAGCCTGCTTGGGATTCTCTCTCTCTCCCTCTCTTTCCGTCTCTCCCCAGCTCATGCTATCTATGTCTCTCTCAAAGTAAATAAATAAACTTCAAAAATGCTGATTTGAAGAGGCACATGCATCCCAATGTTTATAGCAACACTATCGACCATACGCAAATTAGGGAAACAGCCCAAACGTCCATCGACTGATGAGTGGATAAAGAAAAGGGTCTGTACATACAATGGAGTATTACTCGGCCATCAAAAAGCATGAAATCTGGCCGATTGCAACACTGTGGATGGAACTAGAGTGTACTGTGCTAAGCAAAATGAGTCAGTCAGAGAAAGACAGATGCATGATTCACTCCCATGTAGGATTTAGCAAACCCAACGGATGGACACAGGGGAAGGGAAGCAAAGGTAATAGAAAAAGAGAGAAGGAGGCAAAACATAAGAGACTCACATACAGAGAACAGACTGAGGGTTGGTGGTGGGGTGTTGGGGGGGGATGGGCCAGATGCGTGATGGGCATTGACACCTGTCAGAGGAGCACTGGGTGTCACATGTAAGTGACGAATGGCTCGGTTCTACTCTTGAAGACAAGACTACACTGTATATTATGTATGTTAACTAACTTGAATTTAAATAAATAAATAAATAAATAAAAAAAACCCAATCAGGTCATGTCACGCTTGTCCCCAGAACTCCCCAATGGTTCCCGGTACTGGGCAGAAAACGTACGAAATTTACGTCCACCCACAACCTTGGAACGTGGTTTTATTTGGATGTAGGGTCTTTACGGGTGTAATTCGTGAGGGGTAGAGATGTGATCACACCCGAGTCGAATGTGCTCTGCATCCAGGCACTGGCGTCTTCGGAGAAAGAGAGACAGACGCACAGGGAGGGCTCCAGGGACAGCCCGGGCGCTGTCACTACGGGTCAGGAGCTGGAAGAGGCGGGGCCTCTGGGGGGCATGTCCCTACCAACACCAAGAGTTTGGAACCCCAGTCCCCAGAACCAAGAGAGGATCCGTTTCTGTTTTTTTTTTAAATTTTTTAAACATTTATTTACTTTTGAGAGAAAGAGACAGAGCATGAGCAGGGGAGGAACAGAGAGAGAGGGACACACAGAATCTGAAGCAAGCTCCAGGGTCCAAGCTATCAGCACAGAGCCCGACGCGGGGCTCGAACCCATGAACTATGGGATCATGACCTGAGCCAAAGTCGGACGCTCAACTGACTGAGCCCCCCAGGTGCCCCTGTTTCTGTTTTTTATGCCACTTACTTTGTGGTAATGGGACACAAATACAATTTCCAACTGACGTAAAGAACAGCCTGGTCTTTGCAGTCTCTGGACCCCATGTGGTAACCCTGCCGGCCGGTCTCAGTGTCAACCTCCCAGCCTTGTCTGCTGTCATCCCGCTGTCCCAGCCCTTGTCCCTCAAGCCCTTGGGCACGACTGCAATGCAGGGCTCTGTGCTATCAGGTTGTGGGCTTTTCCACCACCTGCGTGTGTTTTCCCAATTTCTGCCATTGCAGGGACCCCAGTCTGACACCAGATTCACAGGTCCCCTCTCTCGGCCCAAGTGCCCCCGAGCCCCCTTACCACAATCCATTTCCCCCAAGCATCCGACATACCGTCAAGCTTATATGGCGGTCTGTCTGTCTGTCCCTGATGGAAGGTGGGCACCAGGATGGCAGGAGGGACGCATCAGAGGGAGACTCCCCACACCCCATGCCGGCCGGCCTGCCCCTCATGCTCCTAAGCCCAGGCCACCCCCACGTCCAGGCAGAGGCCAGCCCGTCCCCCTGATGAGGCCGTGGCTCCTACCACGAGGAGGACAGACACCTCTCAGCCTTGACAGCCGGGGTGACCACGCAAACGTTTCGGGAGCAGCATCCGTGCATTTCAGTTGTGTGCATCACAGCTGACCCTGGAGCAAACGTGGGGGCTGGGCCCTGACCCCCTCCCCGGAGGCAATCCAGGTATGACTTTGGACTCCCCCAAACCCAACTACGAATAACGGCCTGTTGAGCACAAGTCTTACACACGGAACAGCCGATTAACGCCAGATTTGCGTCACATGTTCTGCGCGCTGTACTCCGTCACATGTTCTGCGCGCTGTATTCCGTCACATGTTCTGCACGCTGTACTCCCACAACAGCGTCAGTCGGGAGGACACGTGATTAAGAAAATCCTAAGTGCGGGGTGCCTGGGGGCTCGGTCGGTTAAGAGGCCGACTTCGGCTCAGGTCATGATCTCAGGTTCGTGGGTTTGAGCCTCGCATCGGGCTCTGTGCTGACAGCTCGGAGCCTGGAGCTGCTTCAGATTCTGTATCTCCTTCTCTCTGTCCCTCCCCAGCTCACACTCTGGGTGTCTCTCTCTCAAAAATAAATAAAAACATTAGAAAAATTGAAAAAAATGAAATCATAAGTACAAGAAACATGTTCACAGGACTGGACTGTATTTATTGAAAAATTCCGCACTAAGTGGACCTACCAGTTGAAACGTGTGCTTTTCCAAGGTCCGCTGTACCTGTGCGCACACACACACACACACACATACACTCACACACACACTCACACACTGCTTGTGCACCCAGATTAACACCTTAGAGTAAGGTCCCTACGCATATGATGCAGGTATGATCATGAAGTGACGGAGCAGGATCTGGGGGTAGGGAGAGCATAGGGAGAGTGTGGGCAGCGGACAGTCCCCGGGGCCTGAAGCTGGGTCCGCTCTGTGTCCAGGCTTGCTCACTGAACGGGGCCTCTGTCTCGACTTTTCCACGGTGCCAGGGCGGCGTGTGAGCAGCTGTGTTCTTGGCCGTCCCGGGAAGGGGATCTGTGGACCCCCCCTGGCTGGGGCATCCCCCCTGCACCCCTCCCATGGAGGCCAGTGCAGTCCGGGCACTGCAGCCTCCGAGCTGAGGAGGTGCCCAGAGAAAGGAGGAGGGGACCCTCGGTAACAAGGAGGCTGCCAGACCCACTATTGCTTGCGGCATCGAGCCGGCAGAGCAGAGAGGCCGGCAAGGCCGACGTCCAAGGACCATGTGGTGCTTCTCTAGCGTGTGGGCTGCCCGGCTCCCCGCTCTCCTGCCAGAGCCTTTATCGGCCATCTCCCCGCTCATTAGCGCTGCTGTTAGGACAGGGTCTGAGGGACACGGGCAGGCCGAGCTGGCCTGGCAGACTCTTGCTGAAGGCCTGGCAGCCGGACACGGGCGACAGAGACTCCGTGGACCCATCAGCTACTTTCTATCATTTGCTTCCTCTCGCACATTCGTTAGCCTGCGATTCTGCTGTGTCTGAGCCTGGACCCTGTTGTTCCTGCAGGGACCGTGTCTGGTGGGTCAGTGCCGTGTGGCCATGTGCAAGGGCTCAGTCTCCCTCCTGAAGGCCTCTCCCTGTCTGGGAGTGGGTGAGACCACTCGTGGGCGGTTGGACTGTGGTTCCCATCAGGCCCTTCCTTGGGCCTTCTCCCCCGAGGTCAGGCCGGCAGGCCCCGGAGGGCAGGGCGACTTGGTCAGAGCTCTCTGCACCTCTGGGCACGCCTCCATCCTCCCACGCTCTGGCTTCTTTCTCTTTTGGGTCGAGTCCTGCGGCTGCCCGTCCTGGACTTCCCGCCCCTCGCTGCACCGCACCTGCTGTCGGGGGCCAGGTCCCACGGAGACACCAGTAGCCCTCGGCTGTCGCCAAATCCAGTGGGAAGTGTGCCTCTTTCACCCAAGGCTGTGGGGCCACTGCCCGTATGGAGCTTTGTTCTCCTGACCTCTCGCTGCTCTCTCCTCCTGACCCGCCATGGGCTCCCGGCCCTCCACGCTCCACCCTGAGCTCACCCGGGCCCGTCCGCAGAGCCGATTCTAGGAATCTCATGCCGTCGTCCTCCGACCTGCCGCTTCCCACCAGCGCCTGCCTCCCGGCGTGCCCAGGCCTCCCAGGACCCCCCTTCTGCTCTCTGCCCTAGCTTTGTGGGGGGCCCCAGCTGGAACTCGGAACCCTTTTGGAATCCTCTGTTCTGTTCCCTGTCCGTTTAGCGGTCCTTCTAGCCTTTGCTTATTCTTTAAAAATTTTTTAAATGTTTTATTAAATTTATTTTTGAGAGAGAGAGAGAGAGAGAGAGAGAGAGAGAGACAGCATGAGCAGGGGAGGGTCAGAGAGAGAGGGAGACACAGAATCTGAAGCAGGCTCCAGGCTCTGAGCTGTCAACACAGAGCCTGACACAGGGCTCGAACCCACGAACCTGAGATCATGACCTGAGCTGAAGTCGAACGCTTAACCGACTGAGCCACTCGGGCACCCCTAGCCTTTGCTTATTCTTGACTCAGTTTCTTCCTTCCGTCCCCACCTCCTTTCTTTGGCTCTGAGGGTCGTCACTGACCTAGGGACATGCATGGTGGCCCCAGCTGGTGCCAGAGTCCTGTCTGCCTGCATAGACCACTCCCAGGCTGCGTAGGGGAGACTCCAGGAGGAGGTCTCAGTGGAGGCACTTTGTCAGGGCTCTGTGAGCACAGGGGAGCAGGCGAGGCACCTGCTGGCTGGTGGGACATGGACGTCCGCTGTCCCCCACACCTCCCATCCTGGAGTAAGGCTCCCCGGAGCCTGTGGCACGTAAGGAAGCTGGGACAAAACGCAGGGAGCCTCCCTCACCCGGACCGTCTTCAGCTCCCGGAACTGATGGCAAAGGTCAGTCTGACGGCGGCTGGGGTGAGGCTTCAGAACAGGCACCAGGGATATTTCAAGCCACTTTTTCAGAAGCTGGAGAGCTCGTCAGCTCCCAGGCTTTTTCTCTTTGGCCTCGAAAGCTACCTCTGTCCCACCGCTGTCGCCGTTATTGGAATACAATCAGGTACCATTTGTCAGATGTCCGGCGCTTGTGACTTTCTCATCCGAGCCTCCTGGTGGCCTTCACCTTTTAGACGCTGAGGCTGAGAAGAAGGGGAGTGAGGACCTGCTTGGGGCTTCGAAGGATGTGAGGCTGCCGATGGTGGCTCTGTAATCAGACCATCAGACCCCGTGCAGCCCGGGTCCCAGAGCCTGTGCTCCTGACCGCGGACACGTGGCCACCTTCACCAATGGTTTCTCACTGGGCTGCGTCCTTCCACGTTTCCCATCCTTTCTCACGTCCCTGCCTTCCATGGGGACAGGCGACCGCTGATCAGGTGCTGGCTGAGGGGGACCTGATGGGCACTCGGCACCTGCTGTGCGCCGGGGGCTTCCCAGCTCTGCCTCACTCCGTGCCCTCGCAGTCCTGTGGATGCCGACTGCCAAGTGCCTGGAACAGGGGCCTTTCCCCCCGAATCCCGCTGTTTCCTGGCGTGTGGAGGACCCCCAGCTAGTGGTGCATGCTCGCTTCTGTTACGACTCCCACTCGCCGCCGAGGAACTCGGGGCCTGGGTCCCAGCAGCGGCCTGGCCTCCCCCAGGCTGCGTGCTGTCTGCAGGCCCGCCCCCTCCCCTGACCGGTCCCCCGGGGCAAAGAAGCTGCTAGATTCCCTCTTCTCAGTGACATTCGGCCGAAAAACAGATTTCTCTTTCCCCAGGCAGCACAGCCCGGATGACCATTAAACATTATTCCTTCCTAATATCTCTTACCACGATTTATTTGGTGGTTTGATGGGCAAAAAAAGATTCCTGGTCCGTACCTTTAATGTAACGAGGACATTAGGGATGCGTAATGGAGGTGGAAATCACTTTCTGATACATAAAACATAAATACAGCAAAAGTGCACAAATGAGCTATAACTCTTCCTTCTCTTCATGGTCAATAATAAAAAAAGAGCCTCAATCTTTCCTCATTAATTTGGACCAGGATGAAACTGTGGGGCTGCTGATTTTTCAAAGCGCTTTCTGCAAAATAATGAAGCTGTTTATTAACATCCAGGAGGCGAGGGAGGGCTCGGAGCTGCGGCAGTTTCTATAGTAACTGCAAGAAGGGAAGGGAGGCACAACTGGAGAAATCTGTGTCACCCTCCCCCCCCCCTTCACTGTGAAGGGCGGGCCTGGGGACCCTGGACCAGGTGACCAGGACCCCGTGGTCGGTCTTCAGGTGGAATGCACAGAATTTTAGGGTTTGGTAAAAGTCACATTTGATAAGAAGGGACATTGGTTTTATGCTTGTAAATGGCATGTGATGTCTTAGAATCCTGGCTGTCTGTCAAAAAGGCTAAAAGCAGAATCTTGAACACGCTTCACACCCACCGTCATGGCTGCAATCAGAAAGACAGACAACAGCAAGCATGGGTGAGGGCAGAAGCCAGAGCCGGCCCCGTGGCTGGCGGGGAGGGGAAACGGGGCAGGCCTTTAGGGAAACAGTCTGGCGGCTCCTCAGAAAGTAGATCTTAGTTTCCACAAGCTGGGACAGCGCCACTTCTACGTACGCAGCAGAAAGAAATGAAAGCGCATGTCCACGCAAAGCCCGTGCAAGAACGCTCACAGCGCCACTGTTCACGAGAGCCCCTAAGTAGAAGCAACCTGCGTGTCCATCAGCTGATAAATGGATACGGAGAAGGTGCTCTATCTGCACGCTGGGGTGCGGCAGAGCCACGGGAGGCAGGGAGCCCTGACACGCTGCACCGAGCAGAGGGAGCCAGTCACCAAAGACCACAAATGGCGTTAGTGTCTTGAGGCCACTGTAACAAAACACGGCAAGCTCGTGGCTTAAACGACAGCAATCCATTTCCTTACAGGTTCCGGAGGCCAGAAGTCCGACATCAAGGCGCTGGGGAGGCCGGTTCCTTTAGAGGGTGGTGAGGGGGAGTCTATTCCATGCTTTTTGTTCTGGCTTCTGGTGGCTTGCTGGCAATCTTTGTCTGGTGGACAGTCTTCTGCCTGTGTGTGTCTTTGTCCAAATTCCCACTTTCTGTAAAAACAGAAGTTGTGCTGGACCAGGCACCCCACCCTGCTCCGCATGACCTCACCTTAACTAATTACGTGGGGGGGGGGGGTGACCCTGTTTACAAGCAAGGTCACATTCTGGGACGCTGGGATTTAGAATGTCAGAGTAGGAGATTTGGGGGTACACATCCCAAAACAGATTCTGTTTATACAATGTCCAGAACATGCAAATCCACAAAGGCGGGAAGTAGCCCAGGGGTTGCCGGAGCTGGGAGGTTGAGGGGAAGTGAGTGATTGCCAGTGTGGGTAGGGTTTTTTTTTTAGGGGTGACGAACATGTCCTAAACTTGATTGTGGGGTTGGCTGTGCAACTCTGTCAATGTACTGAAAGCACTGAGTTGTACAATTTAAATTGGCAAATTCTACGGTATATGAGTTCTATCTCATTAAAAAGAGATCCTTGAACTTCTGAGAAAAGAAGTGTTTTCTTTGTAGATATCTGCCTGGCAGGCTTTCCTCATTGCTGCTTAAAAATTTTTTTTAAATGTTTATTTATTGAGAGACAGAGTGCAAATGGGGGAGGGGCAGAGAGAGAGGGAGACACAGAATTGGAAGTGGGCTCCAGGCGCTGCACTGTCAGCACAGAGCCCGACACGGGGTTCAAACCCACAGACTGCAAGATCATGACCTGAGCCGAAGTTGGCTACCCAATGGATTGAGCCACCCAGGGGCTCCTTTCATTGCTGCTTTGATTAGTGCCCAGACATACTGTTTCAACCTCCCTTGGTGCCCTGGCCACACTGCTCCCACTGCTTGGGATGGCCCCTCCTTGTCCTTCTCTGTCCTGACCACCCTCCAGGGTCTAGTCAAGCCCCACTCCTCTCCCAAAGCCTTTCCTGATGACTAGCTTCCCCCGAGTCCTTTCTTCCCTGAGTCTCTACAGTATTTACCTTTGGGTCTTGAGTCTCAGTGGGTTTCCTGCCTTATTCTCTGGTGTTTATGAGTCTCTTGCCTTCTCTAATAGATCGCACATTGCTCTAGGGCAAGGACTGTGGGTCCTTCACCTGTAATCCCTAGAGTGCTTAGGTGAGAGTGGGGTATGTACCCCTTTAATAATATGATAACTTGACTCACGGATCACACCGTCCTTGGCCCTGACCCCTGCCCCAGGGAGCAGCTCCAGATAAGAGCAAATAATCTACTTGCTTATGACTCGCTGAGACATGGGAAAGCCTGCTCATGGTTGCAATGAGCCAGGGTCGCTGCTACTCAGAAAAGTCCCTCTCTTTTAGAGGGAGCTCCTAGCTGCATGAAGACCTGAAACCCCCATACCATGGCCTGGGTTGACCCTGGGGTCATCGTTCCAAATGTAGGAGAACCACTAATCCTCCGTCCTGTGGGGTCATCTCCTGGAAAGCCATTGGTCAGGGAAGTGACTTTGTCACGTTTCTTTGTTTCTAGAGCTTTTCCTTCCATGCTTGGGGGTCCCTGGAACCCCCTCATCTTCCCAGACAACTTAGATTTTGATCTCGATTTCAACTGACTAATAAAAAATATCAGTTTCGTGGATGATTTGTTTATATCTTAATCCCCAGTTCCAAAAGCTTGGGAAAGCTTTCTGGCTCCAAGTCTTAGGCATTATAATGGAATATTTTCCAAGAGACGGCACTTCGGGAAGGAGGGAAGGAGACACAGTGCATGACGTGACTCCTACTGACGAGGTTGGAGAGACTCCCCTGTCAGGGCCTCCTCTCGTGAAACCCTCTCTGTCAACTTTCAAACACTTTTCTGTATCAGAAGTGGGGCTTCCCCCACCAAGTATTTCATAAACTCTAATGTATAAAGCAGATAAAAGAGGGGGTTTCTGCTCAGGGTGACACTTCAAGTGCAGGCCAAAATCTGAGAAAATAGAAAAATGGGAAAGCACAGAAGCATAGCCATCATGGAAAAAGAGGTTAAGACATATTTCTCAATAGTCGATAGAACAAGCAGATGAAATAATCTGTCAGGATATGGAAGATCTGAACAACGCAATTAATTAAATTGACCTAATTGACATATATAAAACCCTGCACCCAACAAAGACAGAATGTGCCTGCTTTTCACTCGAATAAATGAACATGAGTCATTTGCCCAAATTGACTGTACAGTTGCTCATAAGGCAAGGCTTAACCATTTTCAAAGGACTGAAATAATTCAGAGAATGTTCTGACCACAGTGCAATTAAGTTAGAAATCAATAGCAAAAAGATAGCTAGAAAATCTCCGACTGCTTAGTAATTAAGCCACACGCTTCTAAGTCACCTGTGGTTCAAAAAAGAAATCACAATGGAAATTCAGAAATAAGAAAATATTTTTAACTAAATGGTGATGAAGACACATCATATTATACTTGTAGATTGTAACTAAAGTAGTACTTAGAGAGAAATTTATAGCCTTATATAAAAAAGATGAAAGGCTGAAAAATCAATAACTCCAGCTCTCATTTTAAGAAGCAAGAAAAAGAAAATCAAGCCAATTCCAAAGAAAACAGAAGGGAAGGAATTATACAGACAAAAGCATAAATAAATGTAATAGAAAGCAAGCATACAACAGAGGAAACCAACAGAGTCAAAAGTAGATTATTTGAGAAAATCAGTAAAACGGATAAACTCCTAATAAAACTAATCAAGAACAAAAGAGAGAAAACACATTACCAATATAAGAAGTGAAAAAGGGAAAAGGAAGAATTCTGCAGATATTACAAATGTTATGTAGAAAATAAGAAGATATTATGGACATATTTCTGCTAAAGATCTTGTGTACAAAATATATAAGGAGCTCTTACAACTCAGTGGTAATAAAGCAAAGAACCGAACTGAAAATGGGCAAAAGATTTGACCTGACACTTTACCAAAGATGATCCACCAGCAGCAAGTGCACGTGTGAGAAGACGTTCGGCATCAATAGACACAAAAATTAAAACCGAAATCACACTGAAATACTACTACTAGCCTTCCACCAGACTGGCTAAAATTAAAAAGACTTTCCATACAAGGGGCTGGCAAAGATGAAGAGTAACGCTGACACAAAAATATTGACTTTAAGAAGACCATGACAGGTTGGGTACAAGTAGAATAATCCATTGGTCAGGCACTGAAAAATAATACAAAGAAGTATAGCCAAAAATCCAATAGAGAAAATTAAAATGAAAAAAAAAACCATGAAGAATTAAAATAGTCCAAAGAAGGCAGAAAAATGAGAAGAAATTAATAAAAAACCTAGGAGACAAACAAAACAAATGGTAATATGGTTGAGCTAAATTCAATCATATCAATAATCACACTAAATGTACATGGTTAAATATACCAAATAAAAGGCAGTGATTGTTAGATTGGATAAAAATATATTACCCAGTTATATATTATTTACAAGAAATCCATTTTAAATATACGGATATAAATAGCACAAAAAACGATAGAAAAATATATTTCACACAACAAGCAATACAGAGAAAACTGCAGTGGCTACACTAATACCTGATAAAGTAAACTTCAACACGTGGAATACTTTCAGGAAAAAAGAGAGACTGTGTGCAATTACACAGGGGTCAATGCACCAAGAAGACCTAACAATTCTAAGTGACTGATCAAATTATAATAAAGCTTCAAAATATAGGAAGCAATGACACAGAGCTGAAAGGAAAACTAAAGAATCCACAAGGATACTTAGACACTTCAAAACTCTTTTCTCTGTAGTCGCTAAACCAAATAGAAAATCAATAAGAACACTGAAGACCTTAGATATGATCTAGTGATATTTGCAGAATTTTGTAACTCAAAAACAGAATTCACATTCTCAGAAAATGCTTCTGGAACATTCATTAAGATAAACCCTTTTCTATAAAAAACCTTAATAGATTTCAAAGATTGAAAAAAGTTGAAATAACAGAAATTATCTTCTCTGATCATAAAGATTTAAGCTAAAAATCAATAAAAGAAGGGCATCTGGAAAATCTTAGAAATTAAGCATATATTGCTAAATAACTCTTGACCAAAGGAAGTTAGAAAATATTTCAAACCGAGTACAACTAAGAATGCAACCTATTAAAATCTGTAAATGCAGCTAGAACAGAACTTAGGGGGAAATTTCTAGCATTAAAATTAATTAATGAAATATTAAAAATGAACCAATAGTTTCAGCATTTAGTTAATTATATCAGTTAAATGAAAGGTCTTAAATCAATCACCTAAGTTTTCACTCTAAGAAAATAGAAAAAAAGAGCAAATAAAATGGAAAATCATAGGTGGAGGAAAACAATAAAGAGAATAAAGCAATGAAACAGAAAATAAAAAAGTAATAGAAAAAAGTAACAAAACCAAAAGTCATTTTTTATTTAAAAGGTGAGCAAAATTGATAAAATTCAAGTGGGACCAAACAAGAGTGAGAGAGAAGGCACCAGAAGCCAGCCTCACGAAGGTGAGAGTGAAGCCACTGAGGCACTACAATCACTGAACGAAGACAAGGGAATTTTACAAACAATTTTGTGCCCACAAATTTGACACTTTAGGTCAGAATGGATCAGTTCCCTCAAGGACACAAACTACCTAAGTTCACTCAGGGAGAAATAGCCTGAATAGTCATCTGTCTATTAAAGAAATGGAATCTGTAGTTAAAGTCTTGCTATAGAACTCCAGGCTTGCTCAGCATGACAGGTGGATTCTGCAATATATTTAAGGAAAAATTAATACTGACTCTGTACAGACTCAGGCAGAAAACAGAAGGTGAGGGAACACTTCTCCACTCAGACTCATACCACTTGATATCAAGACTTGCTACAAAGCTAAAATCGTCAATACAACGCCATGCTGGTGAAAAAATAGTGCAGAGTAGAGTGTCCAGAAGTAGATCCGCATGGATATGGGGGATTGATCTTGACAAAGGGGCGAAGACAAGTCAAGGGAGAAAGGAGAATCTTTTCAATTAATGATGCTGAAACCACTGGACATCTGTGTGCAAAACAAAGCAAAATACCTGCCCCCCAAACCCCAAGCCTGAACTCATCCTTTTCTCCTTATAATCCCTAAATGTAAAGCCTAAAGCCTTAAACGTTCGAGAACAATGCTGTTCAATATCCGTGTTTCCAGTATGGGAGCCACCAGTCACGTGTGACTATTGAGTAATTGAAGTGGGACTAGTGTGACCTAAGAACTAAATTTTAAATTTTACTTAATTTAATTTAAATTATACAACCCCATGTAGATAGCAGCTACCATATTAGACAACGGAGTTTCAGAAGAAAACCCTGGAGACAATTTTGTGTCACTGGATCAAGCAAAAGCTCCTCAAATATGACACCGAACATATGATCCACACAAGAAAAAAATGGATACTTCCTGTTTTATCAAAGTTAGAAGCTCTTTCTCTAAGAAGGACTTTTAAGAGAATGAAAAGACAAGTGGCGAACCGGGAGGAGGTATTTGCAACTCACACAGCTAGCAAAGGCCTTGTGTTCAGAATACGTAGAGGATTCTTAGACTCAGTCAAAAGAAAACATCTTAATCTTAATAAAAAATGGGCAAAAGTTTTGAACAGACGCTTCATCATAGAATGTATGTGGAAAGCAAACAAGGACATGAAAAAGGTTCACCATCACTAGTTATGATCAGAAATGCAATTTAAAACCACAAGATACTGCCACATACCTTTTAGAATGGTTCAAACCCAACCTCACAATACCGAGTGTCGGTGGGGAAACAAAGCAAGGAGGACTGTCACACGTGACCGGTGGCAGGAACGCATAATGGTCCTGATAGTTTGGGAAACATTTTGGCAGTTTATCATGAAGGTAAATATGAAGTCATTCTCTGACCCAGCAACTCCACCCTTGGTATTTACCCAAGAGGAATGGAACCGTATATTCACAAAGCGGGCATGCAAGACTGTTGATATCAGTTTTGTTTGTATTTTCCCCAAGTTGGAAACAGTGTAAGTATCCATCAGTAGCTGAATGGGAAAAGTGTGGTATATCCATGGATTGCAATACTTCTTAGCAAAAAACCAAAAAAACAAAACCTTACTGATAAGTGCAACAATGTATTTGAATCTCGAACATGTCATGCTGCCCAGGAATCCACGCTAATCCTATTTTATATGGAATTTGAAAACTGGCAGAAATAATCTGTGGTGACAGAAAACATCCCCGTGGCTGCCAGTCGGGGTGGGTCACCTGCGGTGACGGAGAATGATTGAAGGGGGCACAGAGAACTTTCTAAGACGATCTATCTAAATAGTAGTCATTTTGATTGATCAATTGTATGAAATGTGTCTCTTGACTGAGGTGTTGATAACATTGGCATATATACGTGTCAAGTTCAAAGGTATTGAATTTTAGTCTTAAGATCTAGGCACAATAAAATACTAAATTTAAAATGTTCATTGATTAAAATAAAGGAGAGGAAAGCTATTCACAGATTTGAAATGATCTCCAGAGTAAATTGTTAAATGGAAAAACTCAAGGTGTGAAACTACGAACATTTTCGTTATCTTTGAATAAAACTAATAAGACAGATGATTTCTTTAAAAACAGATTACCTCTTAAGTGACAGGATGGAAGTGATATTTTTCTGAATTTATCTTGTTCTACAGTTTTTTTTGTTTTTTATCATTTTTGTATAAAATTAAATTCACAGATAAATTTAAAAAATTCCAAAAGAAATGAAAATTGGGAAAAGGGAATCAGTCGAATAACACAGCCTTTGTTAACACACATACGCTAATAATATTGTTATAAACGTGGAAGTCGCTGAGGGAGGAGATCCCGCACCAAAAAAAAAATGGTCGTTACGTGACGTGATAGATGTTTGCTAATGCCACGACGGGGATCAGGCTGTAATACAGGGTCTCAAATCAACACATCGCAAGCCTTAAATGTACCCAGTGTTCGACGCCAATCACAGCTCAGCAGAGCTGGGAAAGAAACCACATAGTGGAAAGAATTATTTCGTGTTACTTTAGAAAACTGTACTGGGATCATATATCCTTACTGGATACACTGATTCACTCAAAGTACGAGTAGTGTTGCCAAGAGATCTTAAATTTCATTTTGAAAGTCATATTATTTTTAGTAATATTGGTATTACTCTTTAAAATATTATGTAGGAAAATAAAGCAAGTTCATAAATTACGTTCATATTTTTAAGGTCCAAGATTTTCAGTGTATAAAGGAGAGAGATATCGTTACAAAATCAAAGATATTAAAGTCCATCTACTGGGAAGTTTGAATTAGAAATAATAGTATGATCTTACAATATCTTTGATTTTTTATAAAATGTGGGTGTTGGTGCTACCCACTAAAAATGCCCAGAAGCAAAAAAACAACAGCAAAAAAACAAATCCAAAAAAACCTCTTAGCCTCAGGACTGTGGTCTCTATATTCCATCCCTCATGAACAGGAACCAAGGTCTGAGAAAAAGTCTGATCCCCAGGATGCCTGGGGCGGTGGCTCAGTCAGTTAAGTGTCTGACTCTTGATTTCAGCTCAGCTTATGATCTCACGGTTGGTGGGTTTGAGCCCCGCATCAGACTCTGAGCTGACAGGATGGAGCCTTCTTGGGATTCTCTCTCTCTCTCTCTCTCTCTCTCTCTCTCTCTCTCCCTCTCTTCTCCTCCCCTCCCCCACTCACAGTCTGTCTCCCTCTCAAAATAAATGAACACACGTTTAAAAAGGAGTCTGATTCCAGTTCTTGGGGCAGGAAATATACAAGACGAACCTGCCCTAGAACAGCGGGCTGTGCCCCAAACCTGGGAAGTTATTACAGACTATTGGGGTCCTGTTGCAGAACACATGAGCCAACGTGACAGGACTTCCACTGGTCAAAGACGGGACAACCTGAGCATGCAATAAAATGACGGCGATGGCAATGCATGCAATACACAGACCCCTAGGTTTATCACGAGCCCCAGAGAGAGAAGCAGAGTGAGGCTGAACCCGGGTGTTAGAGATGAGTGGGGGGACACGCAGTTCCTTGGCAGTCATTGGAAGCATGAAATTCTTAGTCTGAAAAGAAGCAATAAAGGGAAATAGTTAAGCATCTGTCCTTCCTTTCCTCTAATAATTGTGTTGCTTTGGCTGATGAGAGAACGTTACGAGAAGAATCCTCGTTAATAAATGGTGGAAGGCTCGCTAGGATCAGAAAACAACCGTTTTTCATTCCCCGGTGGGAAAATCGATTCAGGTGAAGATGGTCAGTGGGTGGGCGGCCTTCGGATGAGAGGCACAGGGCAGTGAGGACTGGCCCAGGTCACACAGCTAACGTGTGGCTCGTGTAAGACCCGAGTCCTGCC
>PJEM01016770.1:0-24669 GCA_004023845.1 Helogale parvula | reverse complement strand
GCTTACAGCCGACTTTCTTCAGCACCTGGACTGGTCTCACACACCAGGTGTGCCAGGCGCCCGGGCCCTGGCCTGTGCCCAGAGTCTACCTAACCCAGGGAAAGAGTCGTGTCTGCCTGTGTCGGAAGAGAAGAGACTCCCCCAGGCTTCTTGACCTTGTCCCTTCCAGGGAGAAAGCTGCTGGGAACTGAGTGTCCACACCATCCTGACATTCTGGCTCCGGGTCTTGGAGCTGACGAGGCATAGTCATCTCTGAGCAAGACAAACGTGTGTCCTCTGATTTCTGTGCTGTCTGAGTAAATATGTCATGTTTCAATCTGTACAGTACCGGTCTGCTCAGATCTGTTTCAGTGTAAATAACCCAGGACAGTGGGTGTGTGTAAGTCTGTGTCAGCTGTTGTCATCGCCTTGCCTTCAAGTTCCAGCTGTTCCATCATTGTGCGCACTGCAGGGGACCTGCTTGCGTGTTGTCACTTCCTACTCAACGTGTGACTTGGGTCCTAGGAATGGAGGGCAGCTCCCTGCCTGTCCCCCTTCACCCTCCCACACACGCGGGTGAGGAATGAGCTTTGCAGCGATCGAGTGTGTGGTGTGTTTCAGGCCTCTGTGGTCTTTGAGGACGTGGCTGTGAAGTTCACCCCGGAAGAGTGGGCTTTGCTGGATCGAGGTCAGAGGAAGCTCTACAGAGATGTGATGCTGGAGACGTGCAGGCACCTGGCCGCCGTGGGTAAGGATGGCCCCTCCCTTCACTGGTCTCTTAGGGAAGAAATGTTTCTTACAATTGTCCGATTTTCCTGGGGCCAAGGAATGGGAGTACATTGGAGAAGAGACAGACATGGTCCAAGCCTTCATGAAACCCACCTGGAGTCACACACCTTTTCCAGGAACACAAAGTTTTGTTGCTCTTGATCAAAGTCTGAGACTCTCTAGTTTTATTCGTGTGATGGTCTGCAGTATGGCTCTGGGGCAGGGAGTGCTGTGCTGTGGAAGATACACTGGGCAATGCCCCTGTCTCTCGGTAAGCATCCTGCAGTTAAACTCCCACTTCATCATCTTCAGGGACCTTGAAGACCAAATTAAACAGCCCACCTTCCAGATTGCGTGTGGCTCTACAAATCTTCCTTCCTGCTGAGCTGTTCTCCGGCGGCAGGACCAGCAGCCACATCCACCACCTGCCCTCCCAGTGGCAGCTGGGACATTGCAGGCAGGCTTCACTGAGGGCCTCTGTGCCTTTGGAACAGTCCAGGAGCCCTCGGTTGGATCAGGTTCTGGAGACAAGAAGGGCGTCTGGAAATTACCCGGTAGAAACAGGACTCTGTGTGTTTGAGAAGGGTGGTGTTTGTCACTTACCTGTACTTTCTTGTTGGACTTTTCGTCCATCCTCGTGCGTGTGGTGAGCCTTTCTGTGTTCCTTACAGAGATAGCATGTGGATGTGTGTTTCTTGCCCAGGTCCTCCTTTCTTTAATTTTCTTTTTTCTTTTAATGTTAATTTTGAGAGAGAGAGAGAACATGTGAGCACAAGTAGGGGAGGAGCAGAGAGACATCCCCACAGGCCCCACGCTCCGTGAGGAGCCCAATGTAGGACTCAATCTCAGGACTTCAAGATCATGAACTGAGCCGAAATCAAGAGTCAGACACTCAACCGACTGAGCCGCCCAGGCACCCCCTACTTTGCTCTTCTGATAATACTTCCACATTAATCTTCAAGTATTTTGAAGTATTTCTGAGTGAATGGGCTGCCATTTGACGCACTTTCCCCATTATTACAAAAGCCCCAAATCACTAGGGTCCTCAGAATTTTCCTTTAGTCACTTGTCCATTCCTCCTGATGAACTTCATTCACATTTGGGATTAGCATATAAACAGAAATTGACATATGGTCTGTTTTCTTATCTTTACTCATCAGATCATTCCCAAGAATTTAAATTATACTCCCAATTCTTGCAGATTGTTGCACTCAAGTTAAAACTTGTGGATCAAGGACTCAGCTGCATATTTTGGAGAATGAACTGTCCCATGAAGAGAAAATAGTAAGATTTACAAGAAATGATCCCTGGGCTCTTTTTCGAGAAAACCCGGTGTTTCATAACATTGGTGATCAGTCCCAATCCCAGGAGAGGCGTTTGAGGTGAGTGCCTCTCCCCACAGCAGGAAGGGGGATCTTCCCAGGTTGATTGGCTAATTTGAAATTAAAGAAAAAGTATAAACTTAGCCCAATAATTATGTGGTCAGAATTATACGTTATTATATATTCATAAATATAATGATGTTGATCATCAGAAACATAATTTAGTTCAAAACGTGTATCAGGAGAACCCACATGTAAGAAACCCTGACACTTACGGCATTTCTGGGCCCTTCTCCTGAGCACATAACGTTTTCCACTTTACGGCAGTGTAGACGGTGCCACCAACATGCCCATTTTTTGGAAATGGCTACCAGTAATCCAGTAATCATTAACAAACGTCAGCAGGTCATTAGGAAAGAGATCACTTGTATGCGTCATCCCCTAACCGTGTGCCTTCCTATTTTGCACAGAAGTCCTTTGGTGGAGAGTGTCAGTGAGCATATTGAAGGAGATCCAGGTGGAGGAACCCTGAACCCGGTTACGAGTCTTACTGTGCGTGAGGGGTGTCCCGCTGGAGGCAGATCCTGTGAATGCGCTAAGTGTAGAGAAGCCTTCGCAGATGGTTCCTTCTTTGAGAAGCTGCAAAGATCTCCCCCAGGACTCAAACCGTGTCCTGGTGAGGAATGTGGGCCAGGCTGCAGCTCCGTCTCGAGCCTCAGCACTCACGTGGACCGAGACCTTGTAGAGAAACCCTGTGAAGGTCAGGACACTGGGAGAGCATCTGAGACGCACTCAAAGAGTCTCAGTAGTAAAAAATCTCTAGAGTGCAAGAAATGTGGAAAAGCTTTTACTTGCACGGCTTCCTTTCAGGGTCACATGCGAGGTCCCTGTGGACAGAGTGTCCACATGTGTGATGTGTGTGGGAAAACCTTCTCGTGTCTCTCCTACCTTACACGTCATGTGAGAACTCACACTGGGGAGAGACCCTATGACTGTCAGGAATGTGGGAGAGCCTACAGTTGCCTGTCGTATTTTCGAGAACACATGAGATCACACACTGGAGAGAAGCCCTATGAATGTAAGGAGTGTGGCAAGACATTCAAGTACCCTGCATCCCTGCAGGGACACATGATGACACACACTGGAGAGAGGCCTTACCTGTGTCAGCAGTGTGGGAAAGCCTTCAGTTGTCCCAAATACTTTCGAAGACATGTGAGAACGCACAGTGGAGTGAAACCCTATGAATGTACGTTGTGTGGGAAAGCCTATAGTTGCTCCTTATCCCTCCGGGAGCATGTGAGAACTCATAGTGAAGAGAGGCCCTATGAATGTAAGGAGTGCGGGAAGGCTTTCAGGCACCCTAGATACTTCCAGAGGCACGTGCGGATGCACAGTGGGGTGAAACCCTACGTGTGTAAGGAGTGCGGGAAAGCATACAGCAGTTCCACGTCGCTTCAGGAACACGTGAGGTCACACACGGGGGAGAGACCCTTTGAATGCCAGCAGTGTGGGAAAGCCTTCACACGCCACTCCTCCCTCCAAGGTCATGTGAGAGCACATAGCTTGGAGAAACGTTATGAATGTTCGCAGTGCGGGAAGGCCTTCCGCTGGTCCTCTTCCTTGCAGAAGCACGTGAGAACACATCGTGAGGAGAAGCCCTACGAGTGTCAGCAGTGCGGTAAAGCCTTCTGGTATCCCGCAAACTTGCGGGCACACGTCAAGACACATACAGAGGAGAGACCTTACGAGTGTCCGCACTGCGGGAAGGCCTTCAGCTGTCACTCCTCCCTGCAAGTCCATGCAAGGAAGCACAACGGAGTGAAACCCTACGAGTGTAAGGAGTGCGGGAAGGCCTTCTGGTATCCTGTGAACCTGCGGGCGCACGTGAGGACGCACACGGGGGAGAGACCCTACGAGTGCCAGCAGTGCGGGAAGGCATACAGGTGTCCTGCAAACCTGAGGGTCCACGTGAGGACACACACAGGGGAGAGACCCTACGAGTGCCAGCAGTGCGGCAAGGCCTTCCGGTATCCAGCAAACTTGCGGGCGCACGTGAGGACGCACACGGGAGAGAGGCCCTATGAGTGTCTGCACTGTGGGAAGGCCTTCCGGTATCCCACGAACCTACGGGCGCATGTGAAGACGCACACGGGGGAGAAACCCTGAATACACGTTTGGGCTGTTTTCCCTCAAGTCTTGTTGTAAGTCCAGTCAGACACACGGGCAGGACATGTAACATATGTAAGGAATGTTGGAGAACCTTCAGGCGTAGCACTTAATTTGTTTGGTCATAAAACCTCAGGGCTGGCCCGTGATCTTTATCTGTTATAAGTTTGTGCCTCAAGGGGCCTCATCGGTAATGGGGGTCTCTGTTGTATTTATTTCCACTGCATGCTGCTGATATGAACACCCATGATAAAATATTCCTGAATCTCCCCATTTTCTGTATGAAACACGCTTTGTTATCTCAGACATGAAAAGATTGTAGAGTTCTAGAAAACATGTCTCATTTCCACGACAATGTCTTCTGGACCCAGGGCTGTTGTGTGGTCTGTACATATAGCTTGTCCTCTGGTGCAGAGACTGGAATTCCTCGACTCCACATCTGCTCCTCCTCGTGGTCTTTATTAACAAAAGTTGTATCTCCATGTGTGCCGTTGCTGCTCTGGGCCCCACAGACATTAGTAAATGTACAAGGATGTTGGGAGAAAATAGTCTCCTCGTTATGTTTGTAGTTTGACCTCCGCTCATCACCCTTGATCTCCATGGTTCATCAGTCATGACCCGTTGAGTTACGAAGAGAAGCTGTGTTGGGGGCGCCTGCATGGCTCAGTGGGTTAAGCGCCCAAATCTTGATTTTGGCTCAGGTCATGATCTTGTGGTTTGTGGGATTGATCCCCATGTTAGGCTCTGCGCCGATACCTCTCTCTCTCTCTCAAAATAAATAAACTTAAAAAAAAAAAAAAGAACCCTTGTGTCGTGAAGATGAAAGCCAATGTCCAGGGTGGGTGGGTTTGTTGTGAGCCTGGTGTGTCCCAGAGTCCTTCTCTGTGCGGCGCTGAGAGGAAGGCCCTGAGAAGAGAAGCTGTGTGTGGCTTGGAGAGCAGCAGTGAGGAACCATGAGTCTCCGACCTTCCATGTCGCCAGGGGACAGAGACGCATGGGGAACCAGGTGGGCCTGAGTCCCAGCACATCATCCTGTCATCTGGAACAGCCACATTTGACATTAGTTTTTGTTAGCATGTTCCAGAGACTTCCACGAGCTGTCCAATGATGGACCGACTTGGCTTTCCGGTCCACATGGATCCTTGTGTTGTCCATGAGGCCATCTCTTCAGGCTGTCGTGCTTAGTAATCTCTCTCATCCTGTGACCCCTTTATTTCCATGCTTCTCTTCACACATGATTTCTGTGGTAGCACCTTGTCCCTCTCAGGGCACCTTGTCCCTCCCCTCCCCTGACTGGTCGAATGCTGCAGCCACAGATGCAGGAACCCCTCGTCCCAGATTGTGCTGTAGAGAGGCTGCTCTGACCCTTCATTTCTTCTGGGTATTTCCATGATTGGAACTAGCACCTGTGAGTGTACATGGCAGTTTGTGGGAGTTTCCCCTATAGCTGACTGCCTTCTGAGAGAGACCCGGTGTGCTTGATGACTTTGTCACGTGTGATTTCTCAGTATTTAATTCTGTTGTTTCTAATATGTGGGTCAAAACAATGTGCTTTTTTATTTTATTCTATTTTTTTGGTCAAACATGGTTCTCAACATTGGTTCATAGAAATCTCATTACCAATGTTTTCAAATCTGTTGCATACTTTGAAAACTTCATGTTTTTTATTTATTTTTAATTTTTTAAATGTTTTTTATTTATTTTTGAGAGACAGCCCGAGAAAGGGAGGGTCAGAGAGAGAAGGAGACACAGAATCTGAAGCAAGTTCCAGGCTCTGAGCTGTCAGCACAGAGCCCGATGCGGGGCTTGAACCCACGAACTGTGAGATCATGACCTGAGCAAAAGCTGGACGCTTAACCGACTGAGCCACCCAGGTGCACCGCATGCTTTTTTTTAAACGTTTATTTTTGAGAGAGAAAGAGACGGAATTAGTGGGGGAGGGGCAGAGAGCGAGGGAGACATGGAATCTGAAGCAGGCTCCAGGCTCTGAGCTGTCAACACAGAGCCCTATGAAGGCGTTGAACCCACGAACCTTATAAGATCATGACCTGAGGCGAAGTTGGATGTTTGACTGACTGAGCCATGCAGGTGCCCCACATCTGTTGCACACTTAACTGTTTTATGTTTCGCAGCTGAGAAATTATTTTAAATTATCGCATTCCTGGGGATTAACTTCTTGCTTCAGTTTTTTTTAAATTTTTTAATGTTTATTTATTTTGGAGACAGACACAGAGCATGAGCAGGGGAGGGGCAGAAAAAGAGAGAGACACTGAATCTGAAGCAGGCTCCAGTGTCTGAGCTGTCAGCACAGAGCCCGATGCGGGGCTTGAACCCACCAACGGTGAGATCATGACCTAAGCTGATATTGGATGCTCAACTGACTGAGCCACCCAGGCGCTCGAGTTTTTTGAAATACCTATTCTTAGTTGATAGTACTAAGTACATAAACATTTTGACATTTTTCTTCTGATATGTATTTAATTCGTCTACACCTGTCATGATTTTTTCATTAAAATAACTAATGGGGTGCCTGGGTGGCTCAGTTGGTTGAGCATCTGACTTTGGCTCAGGTCATGATCTCACAGTTTGTGGGTTCGAGCCCCGTGTCAGGCTCCGTGCTGATAGTTCAGAACTTGTAACCTGCTTCTGATTCTGTGTCTCCCCCTCTCTCTGCCCCTCCACCTCTTGTGCTCTGACTCTTTCTCAAAAATAAATAAACATTAAACAGATTTTAAAAAGTGACTTATTCCTAATGAGGAAAATCCAAATATTGCTTATGCAGTGGCCTCCTTCCAGAGTCGTGGTCATGCAGCTCATGTGACCCGTCCGGCAGGTCGGTCAACGCAGGTCCTGAGGGAGGGGGTGAGAATGGGGTAGGGCAGGGAGCACAGAGAATGGAGGCAAGACAAAGTCTCTGATCAAGCCTCGTTTATTGAGAGAACGCACACATCTTATATAGGGTGAAAGGCAGGAAGCAAGGCAGCTGACCTAGGTCGGTTGCTAAGAAACAGGGTCAAGTGATAAAGGCTAGGGTAAAGGAGGAACCAAACTGAAGTTTTAGCACAGCGCCTGAGGGGCCGACACTGCCCTGCCTGCAGGCGGCTGATCTTTGTTCTTCTGGCAGCTTCCCACACTCAAGAGTGTGGGGGGGGGGCGGGCGGCCAGACACATTCATCTTCCCTACTTGTCTGTCAACAACTAGTAAAAACAGTGTTGTTGGTGTGGTGAGTCTTAGTGGTGGTGGGAATGAGTTATGAGAAGGACCTCTAGGCTGAGGAAACTAATAATTTCTGGAAATACTGCTTCCCAATGTGCGTTGTCCACGTAGCTTAGATGTTTAATGGGAAATAGATCCCAGAATGGAGATGTGTCCTTCCTCCCTTCCTCCTCCTTGGTAGGAATTGTGCTGAACAGGACGTTTCTAACCATGATGTATGCGTAATTGGTTCGTAATGCTTCACCCGGTGGTGCCTCCTTGTATTATTTCCAGTGGAGGAAAAATGAACCAAGCCTTTCTCTTTTCCTTCAGACCACTCATGCTTCTGTTGATCTGCCCCAGTGGACACAGAGATAGAGGCTGACCAGGCGGGGTGCGAGTCTGGTTGTATTTCGGGTGGAGTTGGTTGGGCTTCATGTCTGAAATGATGTGTGAGGGGAGCGGTCCCCCTGGGGCTTGGGGAAGGACCTGGTAAAGGAAACGTGCAGAAGTTGGTAGTGTAAATGGAAAATAGAGATACCCATGTCTTTATTGAGTAATGCTTATGTCTAGTCATTCCAGCCACTGTTGGAATGGGCTTTCCTGTCTGCTGCCCTCAGTTCACCAATATGACCTTGTCATGGGGATGACCACACACTGACCTATCAACATGGAAGGTGTGGATCACGACAACACGGTGATTTCAGCACCGATGGGGATTATTCAGAATGTGACATTTTCCGTGGGACTCTTGCTTGTTCATAGCAGAACCATGAAATCCCTGATTTCAAATATCATCTACAAATAGTTTACTGTTGCAAATACCCCGATGAGGTTTTCCTTGTGAAGTGACGTTCCTTTTCTCTCTGGTGCCCTTCTGATTCTGACTCCGCAGTTTTGCAGGGACGACCACTGCATGCATGTGTAGAAACTGAATGTGCACCTGTTCTGTGCGCCTTAGGGGTTGGCCAGTCTCTCATGGTCACAGGAGGGGGCCCAGGAAGGCCCAGGACAACAGTGTATTATCCTCAGGTCAGAGAGGGACAGTCAGTGCGTGTAGGGATGGTGTGACCCCGGGGAGCATCACGGGAGTGAGCATGAGCAGGAGGGTGGGCGGCCGTGAGCACGAGGCCATGTGGGCAGGTGCCGGCAGTGCCTTGGCCAGCATAGAATGGAATCGTGTGCTTTGAGCCGAGTGTGTAGCATGTGAAATCAGGTCGATGATCAGCACCTGATGCTGAGTGTAGCGTATGGGAAGGAAAGGCTGGATTTGAATCATGATCCTGAGTTGGTTCCTTTCTTGCTTTGTGGTTTTTGGAAAATCCCCTGCATTTATAGGTCTCAGTTAACTCATACAAGGAGATAAAAACAGTATGTACCTTCTAGCATTTTCGGAAGAGCAATCATGTACACGTGCTGAGTTCCTTTATGGAAGACCTCTGAACACACCGCCGGGTGTGAGTAAGCGGCACGTCGGCGTCCACACGGGCGGTGAGAATGGCAGCCGTCGCCTCAGACGGCGGAGGCTGGCCCGGCGCTCAGTTCTGGGCTGTCACAGTCTCTCCTTGAACAGAAACCATTTCGCCCCCTGTCCTCGGACGAGGCTCTTCCTTGTCTGTAATGGATGCGTCATGGCACCTGCAGACTGTGATACAGTCATGTGTGTAAAGAGGCTGAAACAGAGTCCAGTCACAGAACTCGCGGATCTCCCCCGCTGCTTTCGGGTGTGCCTGCCGCCTCTTCCTTCGGAGTCTGGGCTGCACTGCATCCCGCCCGCCTTCTAGAGAAGTGAGGATCTGCACTCATGACCTTACAGGGGCCCCTGGCGGCACCTAGTCCAGACTAAAGGAGCCCTTCCCACTCTCCCGGCATCCGTCACACGTCTGCACGCGTCAGGTCCGACCACATCCTCACGCGGTGCATGTCACAGTGTGGCCCTCACACCGACACCTCCGCCCTCCTTCATGGGTTGTGTGCATCCCACGTCCTGATCCAGTGTGATCCTCTCTGACGACAGGCGTGGTCCTGAGGATCTTTGAGTGGAGGGCATTGATGAGGTCATTATCGTAGTCTTACTAATGTACTACAATCATAGTAATGACAAAAATCCTGAGTATATACGAATTTTAAAAATTGACCTGAAAGAAAGTAATCCCTAAAATCCTGTGCACCTGACACTATGACTAAGAATGCATGAAAATACTCACCAAGAATGGTGCTAAATCAGGACTAGCAGGGCTGACTTGACACTCCATAAGTGCAAAGGGATATTTTGATATAATCTCTCTTGTGAAGAGAGTTTCATTTGTTAGTATACAAGTGACATTTAACACAATTTAGGAGTTCCTGGGAAACACATAGAATCATCTGAGTAAACAGATGCACATTGTGGGGCGCCTGGGGGGTTCAGTCAGTTGAGCATCCGACTTCAGCTCAGGTCATGATCTCACGGTCTGTGAGTTTGAGCCCCATGTCGGGCTCTGTGAGCCTGGAGCCTGCTTCAGATTCTGTCTTCCTCCCTGCCCTTCCTCCACTCATGCTGTCTCTCTCTCTCTCACAAAAAATAAACATTAAAAATTTTAAATATAAACCTCAAAAAACCAAATGCACATTTCTTAAATTTCACATGTAGAGTAAGTCAACATTTACTGATGACTTGGATTCAGCTCTGTGTAAATGGAGAGCTCCCACATTCACCATGAGGTCTGCGGAAGGTGCTCATTTCCCACACGGAAGCGTGGAACAGGGTAGACACTCAACAAAGCAGCAGAAGGTCAAAATTCCATGCGCCTGTCAGCTGGGCGTTTGTATCTGTCATCCTGGAATCAAGATCCCTGATCTTCTAAAATTATTGAGAAGATGGATGTTTGCTATACAAATGAACCCCCCCCTTCTTTTCTAGTAAGGTCTCCAGCCAATGTGGGGCTTAAACTCACTAACCTGAGATCAGCAGTTGCATACTCCACTGACTGAGTCAGCCTGGGACCCACAAATGCTACCTTACACAGATATGGTATGATCTAGAGAAGAGGGGGGTCAAGGCACCAAAGAATCAACAAACATGACAGCCTAAATCGGGAGCCTGGGGGACACAGTGTGACTGGTTGGAAAACCCAGAGCTATGGATTTCTGACCGTAGAATCTGTACCATGATGGGGACATCATGGGTGGCACACAGGACTGTTAAAAAAATGGAAGGGAAGAATTCGGTGTTTGGTTTGGGTACATGCTTGAATGACACGCGGCTGCTCAGATGGGCTGCCGCTGTTGCCAGACAAGCCCCCTGCGCATTGGCCTGTTCGTATGGTGACCCCGATGGTAGAGTAGGGCGTCTTCACTTGTACTTTCTTTTTAAAGTTTTATTTATTTTGAGGGAGAGCACGAGTGGGGCAGGGATAGGGAGGGGGACAGGGGATCCCAGGCAGGCTCTGCACTGACATCAGAGAACCCCATGTGGGGCTTAAACTCACAAACTGTGAGGTCATGACCTGAACCGAAATCGGATGCTTGACCGACTGAGCCACCCAGGTGCCCCTCACTTGTACTTCCAGTACTCACGCAATTTGGCCATTGGTGAATTGTCGCCTAGGCTCATATAGACAGCGATTCTGGGAAATATGCCCCCGCTGGCCTTGCCCACAATTAAATAACACCGTTCCACAGGTGCATAGTTATCTGTGTGTAGATTTCAGAGTAACATTGTAGTACAGTGAAGGGATGAAAGGAAAATGTATGTGGAGTTCATATAATGTATTTCAGAAATATCCGTGTATATATAGTCTGAAATATATGTGTACATGTCAGAGAGATGCGGTTGGAAGGACCAGAAAACCAAAATAGTAAAGTAAGGATATCAGACAGCACCACACATTGATATCCAAATTGATATCATTGTAATGAAGATACTGGATTAGGGTAGGCCTTGACCCAACGATGGGTGTTTTTATAAAACTGGGAAATTTGGACACAGAAGCCTGCAACTGAAGACAGGACTTGGCCATGTGAGACAGAAGCAGGGATTGGCATGATGTGTCTGCCTGCTAAGGAATGCAAAGAGCTATGGGCAACCTCCAGAAGCTGGGAGGGAGGCCTAGACAGACCGTCCTTTAGAGCCTCCAGAAGGACCTAACCTTGCAGACAACCTGATATCAGGCTTCCAGCAGCCTCAGCTGTGACACCATAACTGTCTCACCCATGCTGTGTCACAGCAGCCCTGGGTCCCGAGTGCATTCTGGAGGAGGGAGGGGCCCTTGGATATTGAAGGAGAGCTGGAAGCCACTGTCCCCACAGCAGAGTGAGAAGGGAGGATGGGGTGGGTCGCATGTGCTGGTCAGCCAAGACGACTGACTTTGGTGGTGGGTGGCGTGGACCTTCAGGATGAACTGATCAGGCACCCCTACAGGATTTTCCTGTTACCATGACAACAGGCACTAGGAAGGTGATGTCAGCCAAGGTGGTGGATCACGCTGGGTTGGTAGCCATGGCAATGATGTGGAGGTTGAAGCCTAGATAGAATTTGAAGCTAGAGCCATCAGAATTTTCTAGCTTGTAGGTGGGCAGAGCGTGAGAGTGGGTAAATTAGGCTTCAGGAAGATTAAAATCTTTTGCATATCAAAGATCGATATCAAGAGATCAAATTTCTCCCATAAAATGGAAGAACATATTTATAAGTCAAATGTATGGTAAGGTTTTTATCATCCAGAATACACAAAGAACGCTTATATTAGAATAACAAAAACTCCACCCAGTTAGAATGTGAGCAAAACCTTGAATAGATATTTAGGATGACACACAAATGTCTAATAAACATATGCAAAAATCCTCAAAATCCCGTGAAGGGAAACACAAGACAAAACGCAAGACAGTAGCACTTCCTGCTCACGAGGTCGGCAAGGAGCCAGAATCCAGAAAAGAGGCGACGTCAGGATGTGGAGAAATTGGAACCCTGTGCTGGGCCGGTGGGGATGTGAACTAGGGCAGCTGACGTGGAGAAAATGTTAAACAGGATAATATGACCCGAGTATCCCAGTCCTATGTAAACTGAAACACTCAGATATGTGCACATGAGTGTCAGCTGCAAACCTATGCAGACCCCACAAAAGAGGGAAACCTGCGAAGTGTCCCCACCGCGTGGATGGATGAACGGTGCAGCACATATACGGATGGCTATTCAGCCACAGAAAGTAGTGAAGCATGGACACACCCTGTAAAATGAATGAACCTTGAAGAGGGAGTTGAATTGGTGGAGCAGCATGGAGGCCATGAGTGCGTCTCATCCCTGAAATGCAGCTAGATGAGCACTGAAAGATTTTGAACATCTAGGAAGTTGATCAGAGGATTAACACAACGATCTGCATAACTCGAGGGGCAAAACTTGACAAGCACGTGGTGCAGAGAGGTGAACTGGGGGAGAGAAAAGCCACAGAAGGTAGGGGGCTGTTTTTGTAGAGAGAACAGAGAGAGAAAGGGGGAGCGTGCAGTGCATTGGGAGTGCAAGAGAAGCACTCCTCTGGAAGTAGCTGGAAAGAGAGAGAGAGAGAGAGAGAGTGAAAAAACACTCGCAGGAGCCTGAACAAGAAATCTGTTCCCCGGAACCACTGAAAGGAAGAAAGGAGGGAGTATCAATACTACCAGGATTCTATAAACAGTGAAGGACAGAGTCTGAAATTTGGAGTTCAGTGCCCGGCAGTGCTCTGGTGAGGACGCAGGGTGAGTCCCCAGGAGCTGGAAGCTGGGTCTGTGTGCCACACGGGGAGAAACAGTTCCCCTGTTTGGAGTGCATTTGGTAGAGGCCATGTGGCCTCCCCATGGGCACAGTCCCAGCAGACCCCAGAGAACGGCCACATTTACTGGTATTGGTACAAAGATGCCAGGGTGCGGTGAAACCCGGTGCTGGGTGTCTTGTGGTTTGCCTTAGTGTTTGAACCTCTGCTCCTGCGCAGCCACACGAACGTTTTCTGGGGCGAGCTGGCACCTGGCCATTGCTCAGTGAGACCTTCCCGCAGCGAGCTGGTGTGGGTCCAAGCCGCAGGAGTCTCTGAAGTGTGGGGTTTTGAAACAACTCCATCTGAGATAGAACTCTGGAGGGAGATGTCGCCTGGCAGGTGGACAGCGTGGACATGGACAGGGTAGAGGTGGGGAGTGGACAGAGGCCCGAGACAAAGGAGGGATGCTTGCTCACAGGTCCATGGGAGCACGAAGTTCCTATACCAGAGACCAGGCAGTTGGGTGAAGCCACTCCTGCACTGGCACATACCGGCCACGCTGATCCACCCCGGCAGGCTAAGCAGCACCACCTACTGGAGAACGGAACCATTACACCAAGCCCCGCCCACTGCATCCTCCAAGCTCCTCCCCTGGCACAAGTCCCTCCACCTGCTTAGTCTCCGCACTATACGGGGCTTCCCAGTTTCAGTTCTAGGGGAAACTAGATGTAACTTCATTCTGGTTTCATTCTTGGGCTGGTTCATTTATTTGTTCATTTTCTTCTGTTTTTGCTTAAATTGTTTCTTTTTTCTTTTTCTTTCTTCCTCATTCCTGGATACAGAAGGAGATAAATTTATTCTTATTTTTAGAAATTTTTACTTTACTTTTTATTAAATTTTTTTCTTGTCATTTCATTTTGTTCTATTTTATTATATAACTTTCTTAATTAAGTAATTTTTACCTTTTTGGTTTTTACTTTTCCTTCCATTTCCCCCCCCATTCCACCAAGCTTCCTTCAACAAGCAGAACAAAGCACACCTAGGATCTAGCTTCCTTTGATTCTTTGTTTTTAATTTTTTAATTTTAATTTTTAATTTTATTAATTTTTTCTTCCACCAACATCACAAAATGAATGAATTCACCCCAAAAGAAAAAAAAACAGGAAGAAATGACGGCCCAGGACTTAACCAACACAGACATAAGCAAGATGTCTGACCTAGAACTTAGACTACTAGCTGGGGTTGGAAAAAGCATAGAATCCCTTTGTGTAGAGATAAAAGAGATAAAATCTAGTCAGGATGAAATTAAAAGTACTGTAACCAAGATGCAATCTCAAATGGATGTCACCATGGTAAGGATGGACAAAGCAGAATCAGTGATTTAGAAGCTGCAGTTATGGAAAATAAGAGGAAAAAAGAGAGAAACAAAGGCAAAAAATCATGATAAAAGACTTAGAGAACTCAGTGACTTATTAAAAAGGAATAACATCTGAATCATAGAAGTCCCAGAAGATAAAGAGAGAGAGAGAAAGGGGCAGTAGGTTCATGAGAGCAATTTTGGCAGAAAATGTTCCTAATCTGGGGAAGGACACAGACATTAAAATCTAAGAAGCGGCTCTCAGCATGGATCCACCACGCCGGTAAAGTCTGTGAGCCCGAGTTTAGGCCCCGGCGAGCCTAAACCCGTAATAAAGCCCTTTGCTTTTGCATGCGTGACTCGGTCTCCCTGGCGGTTTCTGGTTTTGGGGGACGATAAAGAAATCTTGGGTATTACAACATCATTCCATAAGAGAAGGACTTTGTAATACCAGCAACACTGAACATTTCAACTGTATCAAAAAGTACATTGCCTCTCAGTAATAAAAGTAGCTGGCATTTCTTAAGAGCTTGTTATTTTAAAAGGACTGAACTAATATATGCTTTAGCTTTTTCAGTTCTGTAAAACCCATGAGGTTGGTTCCATGATTATCCCCATTTAAAAGATAAGGTGAGTGAGTAATGAGGCACCTGGGTTGCTCAGGACCCTTGAATCCCACTCAGGTCATATTATCATGGTTAGTGAGATGGAGCCCCATGGTTGGTGAGATCAAGACCCACAACGGGCTTTGTACTGACAGCACTGAACCTGCTTGTGATTCTCTCTCTCCTTCCCTCTCTCTCTCTGCCCTTTCCCCCTCAAAATAAATAAATAAACATTAAAAAAAAATCTAAGAAGCACAGAGAATCTTATTTGATTCAACAAAAACTGGCCATCACCAAGGCATATCATAGTTAAATTTACAAAATACTTATCTATATGCTGCTTGCAAGAGACTCATTTTAGATCTAAAGACACCTACAGATAAAAGTAAGGGGACGGAGAACCATCTATCATGCGTTTAATGGCCATCAGACAAAAGCTGGTGTACCCATGCTTACGTCAGACAAACTAGATTTTTAAAATGAATACCAAGGTGAAGAAGGGCGTTATATTGGGATTAAGGCATCTACTCACCAAGAAGATCTGACAACTGTAAATATTTATGCCCCAACATGTAAGAACCCAAATATATAAATCTATTAAACACAAACATAAAGAAACTCATTAATAATAATACCATAATAGTAGGGGACTTCAACACCCCACTTAAAGTAATTGACAGAGCATCTAAACAGAAAATCAACAAGGAGACAATGGCTTTGAATGACACACTGAACCAGATGGACTAAACAAATAGATTCGGAACATTTTATCCTAAAGCAGCAGAATTCACATTCTTCTGGAGTGCACATGGAACGTTCTCCAGAATAGACCACATACTGGGACACAAACCAGCCCTCAAGAAGTACAAAAAGATGGAGATCATACCTTGCATATTTTCAGACCACGGCACTATGAAACTCAAAATCAACCACAATAAAACATTTGGAAAGACCATGAATACTTGGAGATTAAAAAACACTGTACTAAAGAATGAATGGGTTAACCAAGAAATTAAAGAGGAAATTAAAAAGTACATGGAACCCAATGAAAATAAAAACACAGCCCAAAACTTCTGGGATGCATCAAAGGTGGTCCTAAAAGAGAAATGTATAGTAACCCAGGCCTTCCTAAAGAAGGAAGAAAGATCTCAGATACACCACCGAATCTTACACCTAAAAGAGCTGGAAAAGAACAGCAGATAGAGTCCAAACCAACAGACGAAGAGAAATAATAAAACGTTAAAGCAGAAATCAATGGAAAAAAAAAAAAAACAGATCAATGAAACCAGGAGCTGGTTCTTTGAAAGACTTAACAAAATTGATAAATCCCTAGCCAGATTAATCAAAAAGAAAAAGAAAAGGACCCAAATAAGTCACGAGTAAAAGAGGAGAGATACAACCAGCATGGCAGAAATACAGACAATAGTAAGAGAATATTATAAGCAATTATAGGCCAACAAATTGGGCAATCCGGAAGAAATGGACAGATTTACAGAAACATATACACTACCAAAACTGAAACAGGAAGAAATATAAAATGTGAACAGACCCATAATCAGTAAAGAAATTGAATCAGTAATCAAAAACTCTTCAATAAGCAAGAGTGGAGGGCCGGAAGGTTTTTCAGGGCAATTCTACCAGACTCTTAAGGAGAGTTAACACCTATTCTTTTGAAGATGTTCCAAAAAACAAAAAACAAACAAACCCAACCCAGAAGTGGAAGGAAAACTTCCAAAGTCATTATATGAGGCCAGCATTACCTTGATTCCAGAACCAGACAAAGACCCCACTAAAAAGGAGAACTACAGACCAGTTTCTCTGGTGAACATGGATGCAGAGGTTCTCAACAAGAGACTAGCAAACCAGACCCACCAGTACATTAAAAGAATTATTCACCATGAACAAGTGGGGTTTATTCCTGGGAAGCAGGGCTGGCTCAGTATCTACAAATCAGTCAGTGTGATCCATGACATCAACAAAAGAAAGGACAAGGACCACATGACCCTCTCAATAGACTGAAAAAGCATTTGACAAAATACAGCATCCTTTCTTGATAAAACCCCTCAAGAAAGTCGGGATAGAAGGATTATACCTTAAGATCATAAAGGCCACAGCTAATATTTTCATTGGGGAAAAACTGAGAGCCTTCCATCTAAGGTCAGGAACACAAGGATGTCCACTTTCACCACTGTACTCAACATAGTGTTGGAAGTCCTAGCCTCAGCAATCAAGCAACACAAATAAATGAAAGGCATCCAGAATGGCAAGGAGGAAGTCAAACTTTCACTCTTTGCAGACGACACGATACTCTGTGTGGAAAATGCAAAAGACTCCAGCAAAACACTGCTAGAAGTGATACATGAATCCAGCAAAGTCGCAGGATATAAAGTCAGTGTGAAGAAATCGTTTGAGTTCCTATACACCAATAATGAAGCAACAGAAAGAGAAATCAAGGAATCGATCCCGTTTACTATTGCACCAAAAAACCATCAAATACCTAGGAATAAACCTAACCAAAGAGGTGAAAAATCTACACACTGAAAAGTATATAAGACTTAGTTTGGGAGGCTCGGTTAAATGTCTGGTTAAGTGTCTGACTTTGGCTTAGGTCATGATCTCAATTTTGTGAGTTCAATTCCCACATCAGGCTGTCTGCGTTCAGCACAGAGCCTGCTTTGGATCCTGTCTCCCTCTCTCTCTCTGCCCCTCCCCTGCTCATCCTCTTTCAAAAATAAACAAACATTAAAAATAAAAAAAAGATGGGGGTGCCTGGGTGGCTCAGTCGGTTAAGCCTCCGACTTCAGCTCAGGTCAGATCTGACGTTTGTGGGTTCGAGCCCCGCGTCGGGCTTTGTGCTGACAGCTAGCTCAGAGCCTGGAGCCTGCTTCTGGTTCTGTGTCTCCTTCTCTCTCTGCCCCTCCCCCTCTCATGTTCTGTCTCTGTCTGTATCAAAAATAAATAAAAACATTTAAAAAAATAAAAAAAGAAAGCTTATGAAAGAAATTGAAGAAGATGAAAAAAAAAGACATTCCATGCTGATGGATTGGAAGAACAAATATTGTTAAAATGTTGGTAACTACACAAAGCAATCTACATATCAGTGCAATACTTAACCAAAATAGCACCCACATTCTTCACAGAACTAGAACAAACAATCCTAAAATTTGTATGGAACCAGAAAAACCCCAAATAGCCAAAGCAATCCTGAGAAAGAAAACCAAAGTTGGAGGCATCACAATTCCGACCTTCAAGCTGTATTACAAAATTGTAATCATCAAGACAAGTATGGTACTAGCACAAAAACAGACACATAGATCAATAGAACAGAATAGGGAAGCCAGAAATGGACCCAGAAACATATGTTCAACTAATCTTTGATAAAGCAGGAAAGACTATCCAATGGAAAAAAAGGCGGTCTCTTCAGCAAATGATGTTGGGAAAACTGGAAAGCAATGTATAGAATGAACCTGGACCACATTCTTACACCATACCCAAAAATAAACTCAAAATGGATGAAAGACCTAAGCGTAAGACAGGAAGCCATCAAAATCCCAGAGGAGAAGACAGGCAACAACCTCTTTGGCCTCGGCTATAGCAACTTCTTACTCATGTTGCCAGAGGCAAGGGAAACAAAAGCAAAAATGAGCGATTTGGACCCGATCAAGATAAAAAGCTTCTGCACAGCGAGGGGACACAATCAGCAAAACAAAAAGCAACTGATGGAATGGGAAAAGATATTTACAAATGACATACCTGATAAAGAGTTAGTATCCAAAATCTATAAAAAACTTATCTAACTTAACATCCAAAAAAACGAATAATCCAGTGAAGAAATGGGTGAAAGACATGAATAGACACTTTCCCAAAGAAGACATCCAGATGGCGAACAGACATGAGGAAATGTTCAACATCACTCATCATCAGGGAAATCCCAATCAAAACCACAGTGACATACCACTTCCCACCTGTAGAATGGTGAAAATTAACAACTCAGGCAATGACAGATATTGGAGAGGATGCAGAGAGATAGGAATTCGCACTTCTGTTGGGCATGCAAACTGGTGCAGCCACTCTGGAAAACAGTATGGAGATTCCTCAAAAAATTAAAAATAAAAATAGAACTACCCTACGACCCAGCAATTGCACTATTAGATATTTATCTAAAGGATATAAGTGCTGATTTGAAGGAGCACATGCACTGCAGTGTTTATTATAGCAGCGCGATCGACAATAGCCTAAGTGTGGAAAGAGCCCAAAGTCCATCGACTGATGAATGGATAAAGAAGACGTGTGTGTGTACACACACCTATACACAATGAAATATTATTTGGCAATCAAAAAGAATGAAATCTTGCCATTTGCAACAACATGGATGGAACTAGATTGTATTATGCTAAGCGAAATAAATCAGAGAAAGACAAATACATGATTTCACTCATATATAGAATTTAAGATATATAGAATTTAAGAATTTAATCTTATGTTAAGATTAACATAAGGGAAGGGAAGCAAAAATAAGATAAGACAGAGAGGGAGGCCACCCGTAAGAGACTGAAGTGCAGAGAGCAAGCTGAGGGTTGCAGGCGGGGTGTTGGGTTGGGGGAAAGCTAAGGGGTGAGGGGCACTAAGAAGGGCACTTGTTGGGATGAGCGCTAGGTGTTGTATGTAAGTGATGAGTCACTGATTCTAGTCCTGTAGTTATTATTACACTATATGTTAACTAATTTGGATTTAAATTTAAAAAAGAGAGAAAATATGCTATGTGAAACATACCACACTCACATGGACACATACTCATATATAAAGTGCAGAATAGGCCAATCTAGAGAGACGTAGGCTCTGTCCGTTGTGGCCGGGAGACATGCTTTCCTGGCTACTCTGAGCTTTAAATCTGTTTGAAAAAACGGAGCTATAATTCACATACCATAACTCACACTTTTTTAAAATTTATTTTTATTTGATTTAATTTATTACAATTTATTTTAAAGTGTTTTTATTTGAGAGAGAGAAAGAGAGAGCTCGGAAGAGGCAGAGAGACAGAGGGAGAGTGACTCCAAGCAGGCACCATGCCATCGGCATGGATCCCGCCTGGGAGGGCCAGCAGGACTGGGTGTGCAAACCCACGAATCCACAAAAGGTGAGATCACGACCTGAGCCCAAACCAAGTCAGATGCTTAATAGACGGAGCCACCCAGGCTTCCGGAGCTCACACTTCTAAGAATAAAACTCAGTGCTCTGTTTATTGTATGGTCTCCGATCTGTGCCACATCAGTATACCACGTGCAGAAGGGGAATAGAGCCTCTCACATTCCACGGTCACAGGAGCTGACTACAAAGTCGATCTGCCGTGACTTTCCTTGCAGAATATAAGGCACACTTGAGTATTGTAATGTGTCACACCTATGGCTGTGTCCTGCTGGGGCAGCAGGGGCCCATGTCACGTGGGGGCTGAGGACACGGGCATGTTTGGTTGACCTGAGGCCACAGAAGTGGGGGCGGGGGCGGGGGGCGAGGCCTCGCGTTGTCAAAGAGTTCGAAACGCTGTAAGACCTTATTGATATTCAGTTCGGTGACCCGGCCCGGACCGCAGTAGGCTGGGACCCGACCTTAGGGCGGGCGGATCAGACACGTGTGTGCCGCTGGGCTGTCACTCAGGGAATGGGAGGCGGGGCCCGGGGCATCTGCCCAATCTGGCGCCACAGGGGCGGTGCCGGGATTACCCTCCAATCAGAAAGTGAAGGGCCTCAGGCTGCCCTATCACACTGCGGCAGTGCGGGGTCTCGGAGAATTGTCCAATCAGGGTCGTGAGGAGTTATCGGCGGAACAGCATCCAATCAGGTCGCACTGCCTGAAGCAACGCCCAATCAGTGCTTGGGGGCGCGTAGCGCGGTGCATTTATATTACCGGGTCCGGAAACACTCCAATCAGGCCCGGGTGGGTGGGGGATGGGGTGATGCGATCCTGCTCGGTGAGTGTGAGCGCCGAGTCGTGGCTGCTGGTGCGCGCCTGTCCCGCGCGCGCCCATTTTCCGGTCCGCGAGCTGCTCTGTTGGAGGAGGGGCACGTGAGCGCCGCGGAGTCGCCGCGTCGCGGGATCGGGGGGGCGGACGCCCGGAGAGCTCCGGGTGCGGCCGCGAGATGGTGAGTGGTCTGGCCCTGGCCCGGGAGGCGGAGGGGCTGGCTCCAACCGGCCTGAACCGGTTTGTAGTGACCGCGGACCCCTAGCTCCCTGTTCCCCGCGGGTTCTCTCCCGGGTTTCCTCCGTGGGCCTTCGGATGGCGGCCGCGTTCTCTCCCATCCTCCCGTGTGGCTCTCATAGTCTCGACCCGAATCTCCGCCGCGGGCCGCAGTCCCAGCCCTGGATTGGCCGTGGGCCTCCGGGTGAGGTTCCTTTGTCCTGTTCTCTCTCCTCGTGGGGTCCCGGCGGTCCCGTCCAGAGGTCTGGTGGGCCGCTGAGTGGGGTTCCGGGGTCCTGACTCGAGCCTCCGCCTTTGGCCATGGGGTGGGGTCCCAGTGTCCCGTCACAATCACGGGTTTCCCCGTGACCACCTGAGTCTGGTTGGAGGCGGGGACCACCACGTGCGGGGGCAGTGAAACCTGGGAATCGGGTTCGGGGAACTCACGATGGGCCTGAGATAAATTCAGATCCGAGCGTGGCTGAGGACGAAGGAGTTCCGACAGAGACAAGGTCCAGCCTCAGAGATCCTCAGAGATTCAGCGTCTCCAGTGAAACAGAACCGGGGTTTGGCTGTTCTGTGAGCGGGGGTGGGGGGGCGGTGAGCGGTGAGCGTGAAGGCCCTCCAACCGACGGAGGAAGGCCCGGTTGGCTCAGGTCCCCAGGGCCTTGTTCCTCAGCTCAGGGGATGCTCAGAGTGCGGGCCACCCGCAGTTCAGGCACCTGTGGGGAGGACGGTGGCCTGGGTAGTTTGGGTGGGAACAGGGCGGTGGTGGACAGTTGGTCGAATCGGTGTCAGATGAATATTTCCGAATTGAGCAAAGAGTGATGTATATTGAGAATGATTACAAAGACTGGGGGGGAGGGGACTGCTTGTTGCATTGGGAGCTGGGGCCGTCTAGGGGCGCGGGGGAGGGTCTTTTGCACTAGAGGCGGGGGTGGGGGGGGTTGTTCAGGGGGCAGGGGCTACGTCGACTGGGAGAATGCCATACACTTGAGACCTGTGAGTGTCTCAAGAGTCCTGTGAAAGGGAGCAGAGGAGGAAGGACCCCAGGCACGGGCAGGTGTGGTGCTGACGTGGCTGTTCCCTGAGGCCAGCCTGTCCCCCTGTCCCCAGGAGGGGCTGTGTGTGGCTCAGGCTGAGGGCAAGACCCCGGTCAGGGCTCTGGAGGAAGGAGAGAAGCCAAAGCACAGTGGGCCCAGCCCGCATGCTGTGCCCTTTGGTCGTGGGGACAGCAGCTGAGCCGACCGTGGATGAGCACCGTGTGGACTGGGGGGTCTGCGTGCGGCCCTGTCGTGGGTGGGGAGGCTCCTCCTGGCCTGATGGGGGAGGGGCCCTGTCCGCAGCCTGCTGTTTTCCAGACCCCAGCAGGGTGGGGGAGGGGGTGCCTTTCCCCTTCCACTGAGGTTTTCCCGCAGCGCAGGGCTCAGGTGGGCGTCTGCGCGTCACCTGTCACCTGTGGGCAGCTTTGTCCCTGTCCAGCTCCCACTGATGGCCCTGTCTTCCGCCAGCCTCACGCTCAGCAGACGTAAAATGCCCGAGTTCTCTCTGCCTCCTCCTCCCCCTTCAGCGCAGAGGGTGGTGAGTGTGTCAGGTCGGTCCTGTCCCTGTGACTCGGGTCACTCTGGGCTTTATGCAGAGACTGTGTGCTTGGGGAAGCGTGTGTCAGACAGAAATGGTCCTTCTCCCTTAGGGTTGGGGGGACCACGCAGGGGGCGCCACACCTTCATGCCCAGTGGGTGGAGTCATGGATCAAAGGACTCATCCAAATGCTGGTGACGGTTCCCACAGGGACCAGACCTGGGAACCTGTTCCTGATCTACCCCCAGGGAGATGCACACAAATTCTGCGACCTGAGACACGTTGAATTCTAAAGGTCCCACATCCCTGTTCTTTGAAAGGGATAAACAGCTTCCATCGCATAGTGTAGATTGAGATTGTTAAAATTTTTAAGCAATGAGGATGCAGCATGTGCATCCGCCATCAGCGCTGGGTCCCGTCACTTCGTGTTGTCCAGCTCCAGAGTGTGACACGGGGTCTCCTTGCTATCACACACTGATTTTTCTGATTCCCCCGGGGCTGAGCACTTCTCACACTCGGGGCTCCCTCTTCTGTGGCAGCGATCCCAGCGTGTTGTCACCTGTAACTCACGTGGCTGCTTCCTGATGTTCTGTTTCCTTTCCGTCTTGTGGACATTCGTGCTGTTTCATTTCTACATGTTGTGTTTTCTCCAGGTCAGAGTGTTTCATTTCTCTGTGCTGTCTGCGTGGATGAGCCCTTCACAGTTACTCTTTATATATATATATATGTAAAGGGTATTTATTTATTTTGAGAAAGAAAGAGCATGAGGGAAGGAGGGCAGAGAGAGAGGGAGAGCGAGCATCCCAAGCAGACTCTGTGCTGAGCACAGAACCCAACACGGGGCTCCATCTCCTGGATGCTGAGATCATGACCTGAGCTGAAATCTTGAGTTGGACACTTACCAGGCTGAGCCACCTAGGCCCCCCCTGCACATTTTCATAGACTTGAATTTCCCCATATCTTCCTGTGCAGATGACCTTCTGTTCTGTAAGAAAAATCTCCATCGCTCGGGTCATAATCACACATGCTGGAGCTTTGTCTCCATGTATTCCCCTTGTTTCCATGACAGTTAAATCCAAAGGACTCGGTTACTATTCATGAAACTGATGAGGGAAAGGATTCCTTTTTTAAAAACTTTTTTTTTAAATTTTTTTATGTTCTTTTATTTATTTTTGAGAGACAGGGAGAGACAGTGGGAATAGGGGAGGGTCAGAGAGAGAGACACACACACACAGAATGTGAAGCAGGCTCCAGGCTCTGAGCTAGCTGTCAGCATAGAGCCCGATGCGGGGCTTGAACCCACGAACGGTGAGATCATGACCTGAGCCGAAGCCGGATGCTCAACCGACTGAGCCACCCAGGCGCCCCTAAAAAACTTTTTAATGTTTATTTCATTTTTTGAGAGAGAGACAGAGAGAGTGTGACCAGGGGAGTGGCAGAGAGAGAGGGAGACACAGAATCTAAAACAGGCTCCAGGCTCCGAGCTGTCAGCAGAGCCTGACACGGCTCGAGTCCACGAACCACGGGATTATGACCTGAGTCAAAGTCAGACACTTAACCGACTGAGCCACCCAGGCACCCTAGGATTACTTTTGCCCCTTTGATAACCAGCCTTCCCTGGCCCCGTGTGTCCATGTGTCCCCGTTGCTGCCCCGTGGCCCCTGCTGGCGTACATCCACTTGTAAACTCAGGGACGCCTGTCTGTGCGTTCCCTGCGTCCGTCAGGGTGTGTGTCCCTTTGTCTGTTACTGCAACGTGTTCTAGTTACTGGTAACTTGTAAATTGAAACTGCCAGTTATTTTACCCCCAAAACAG